>MU758398.1:66241-79868 GCA_026770625.1 Nicotiana glauca
GATCAAAATCTCACCTATCAACCGGAAATCGCCAAAATACTAACTTCGCCAAAATAGGCTAACTTCTTCACCGGACTTCCAAAATTACTTCCGATTGTGCTCCTAAGCCTTAAATCATCACCTGGAGCTAACCAAATCATCAGAATTCAATTCCAAGCCTTCTAACTCATAAGTCAATATCCGGTAGACTTTTCCAACTTAAGCCTTCTTAAAAGAGACTAAGTGTCTCATTTCTTATCAAAATCATTCCAAATAAATTCTAACGCACCCAATACCAATAATGAAACATAAGAAAGCATAAAATGGGAAGAACAGGGTAGTAACTCATGAGACGACGGGTCGGGTCGTCACACCTGGGTGGTTCCTGAGGACAAAAGTTATTCTGCGGAGGTCGAGGATTATAGTGGTTCTGGTGGGGAGGCTGATCTCTTGGGAATGGAGGTTGATTTCTGTTGGCATGTGGCTGCGGTCGGGCGAAGGGTTGAGCATTCATGACCGCATATGTTTGTGGGGCATAAGCCATGTCAGGATGAGGGTAATAATGCTGAGGGGTTCTTTCTGAAAATATGGGTCTAGGAGCGTGGTGTCTTCTCGCACTCGAGGCCGCCATGGACGTTTCCTCTTTTGTCCTACCCTTTGCCATTCCTCTAGAACTGCCTTGGATAGCTTGGGAGGTTGCTCTAATAGCTGATTGGCTCAAAATTCTGCATGTTTTCAGTCCATTCTCCACCATTTCACCGATTTTAATTGCCTCTGCAAAAGGCTTGCCCATGGCCGACATCATATTCTGAAAATAGTCCGCTTCCTGGGCCTGAAGAAATACAGTGACCATTTCCACTTCGTCCATTGGTGGTTTCACCCTCGACGCTTGCTCACGCCACTTAATAGTGTATTCCCTGAAACTTTCTGAGGGCTTTTTTTTCAAATTCGCTAAGGAGTTCCTGTCCGATGCAATGTCTATGTTTTACTGAAACTATCGAACAAAGTCCCTGGCCAGATCATCCCATATATGCCAACGTGAGACATCTTGGTCCATATACCACTCCGAAGCAATGCCAATTAGGCTTTCCCCAAAATATGCCATAAACAATTCTTCTTTGCCCCCAGCACCTCGTAACTGATTGCAATATTTCTTTAGGTGAGCAATGGGGTCTCCGTGCTCATCGTACTTTTCAAATTTTGGTGTTTTGAACCCTGACGGCAAGTGTACATGCGGGAACATACATAGATCTTTATAGGTTTTGCCTGCTCAAGCCTTGCATATTTTTTAAGCTTTGTTCGAGGCTTCTCATTTTCTTTGCCATCTCATCCTACTTTGGGTATTTGGGGGTTTTGTCCTGCCCCAGTGTAAGCTCGTATGGAGGCTACTGAGAGTAAGTATATTAAGGATAATGAGGAGGTTCAGCCTAGAAGACGGGATTTTAGAATGTGAAGACTGAAGGGTCAACAGCATGTTTGGGTAGCGATGGTTGTGTGGTTGCGGGGCATGGTAGAGCCATGAAGATGTTGGGAGCAGGTCCAGACTGGAACACCTGGGGGCAAACCTCAGAAGGTGTTTCGAAGAAATGAGCAGTTATGGTAGGTTGCCCTAGAGGAATATTTGGGTGGCTGATGGGGACATTGGTAACACCTCCAGATGGTGCTTGGAGGTTCCTTTCCATTGTTCCAAGCATCCTAAATTTCCATCAATCGCAGGCGCAAGATCCGATTTTCTTCAGCTGTAAGGGATTCAGAGGCCGGGACCCCCGATATGGGGTTGTCTTCGGGTATGGGGATTGCAGGCAGAGTCATTTCAGATGACATCTCTGTATTTCCTTTGGATCTGGTGAAGTATCGATGCGAGACCAGCTTACCACAAACCAACCATTATTTCTAAAAAGCTCAGCTGAGGATGACAGCAACAATGGTTAGTATGAAACAAATAACAGATAGGTAACCGCACATTGGAGTGTGATGCACCCATACAATTAAATGAATATCTACATATTTGCTTCGGTTGAATGCGTCATCCCGACTTTTCCTCTTATTCATTTTCTCTTTTCTTTCTCTTTTTGTTTTGTTTTCTCTCATTTTCTTTTCATGCTTCTCCATTTTCATTTTCTGCTTTTTCTTTTCTTTAGCCACGGTTTTTCTTTCAATGCCTTATTTTCCTTTTGCATTTCTTTCCCTTGTTTTTCCCTCGTATTTCTCTTTTTCTTTTTTCCTCGGGATTACGGTCAAATCTTATGTAGATTGCCTACGTATCATGACCCCGCATGAATCAGACCAAGCGTAGTTCTTGCAAATAAGGTAAATAAGCTAACTCTTTTTTTTTTACATTTTGAAAGAAATGCTTTAAAAGGAAAAGGGAAATATTTTTTTGATTTTTAAATAAAAGAAGGACATCTGAGGAGTATTTTAATGATTTATTTGGACCTAAAAGGAAAAAGTGGATATTTAAAAAAAAATGGCTATTTAATGAATCGTTTTGACCTAAAAGAAAAAGTGGCTATTTTTCAAAAAATTTATTAGTCTCAGTTTTGCAGATACGGCCTTTCAGCACTTTAGGGATGAAGCTTTTAAGGCTGTGCCCGCAAACCATTTAAAAATAACTCAGGATGGCTGTTCTTACAAAAACAGCCTTCCGACGCCCTTTTGGGGACATTCAGCTTATTTTAACAAGAATGGCATCACCCGACTTATTTATGATAAAAATTTAAATTTTGACATTTTTTGGCTATTTTTGCAAAAGGGTGGTTGGACCCGATGAGGGTTGCCTACGTATCTCACATCCGATGAGAATCAAACCAGTGTAGTTCGGGCAGATTTTCCAAAATCAAAACTATTTTGAACAATAATTTTCTTTCTATTTTTTTTTTTCAATGTTTTTTTTTATTATTCAAAAGTTCGGTAGCATTTCAGTACTATTTGGGCATTGGGTTTTTCAAAATAAATGGTCACCCTCACTTAGTCTTAACACTGCTTATTTTTCTCAATTTTCACTCATTTAGACAAGCCGGTCAACATGCAAAGCCGAGCAAATAAATGTGCAAGTAGCACGTAAGATGCATCAGGATAGTCAATTTATTTCAGGTCACTTGTCCTAGACGGACCCAACCCCTGTGTTGAGTCCCCTAAGTCAAATGCACACGATGCAAACAAACGACCTACTAGGGATCCGGCATGAATTTTTGTTCTTCTAGGTTTAAACCCTAGGTTTAGGGGTCTAGACCTGGCTTACCCGAGTGGACGACTCGAGCCGAGGGGGAAGCAGCGTACCGGGGATACAGAAGCTCCGCCGGCTTAGCAACTTATCCAACCTCGTTCTAGATTGGGAAAGACTCTAAATAGAAGAGAAGCTACATGAAGTGCACCCTTCTCCATGATGTAGAAAACTCAGAGAGAGGAAGGGATTCGCGACAGTTTGTATATACAATTTCAACAAATATCAAAGTGGTAAAACATTTAGCACATATAGCATGGAACATGTAGAAAATCAGATAAAGCCAAATATAACAATTATACTAAGCTCGAATTCTTGAACCCTGAATCAAAATTATGGGTTCGTTTCCCCAGCAGAGTCGCCAGAGCTGTGACACCTCTTTTTTTGCACACCTACCCCGAAGGACAAATGTATAAGGGAGTTTTTCCAATTAAAGTGACATTATTCGAAATGGGATTATTTATTTATTTTTAGAGTCGCCACTTGGGATAGGATTGACTTTTGGTGTCCCAAGTCACCGGTTTAAATTAAATCCCAAATCGAGGAAAATTGTTGACTTTCCAATTGGAGTCTGCGAACCAGAAATTCTGAATAAGGAATTCTGTTGACCCGAGTGAAGGTGTTAGGCACCCCCGGATCCTGTGGTTCTAGTACGGTCACTTAAATTATTATAAATAGCTAAAAATCTGATTTTTATACATGTTCAATCCTAAAGTGCAATTTTAAATTATTTACCGCTTTTAATTAAATTTTAAGAAAATGAACGTCGTTTAAAAACGTATTTTTGGATCACGTCACATGAAATGCACCCGGATCCTCGACACATTCTTATTCGACGTTTTGGATTTGGGTTTGGGTTGCATGAAATGCACACCCGTATTTAAGAAGGTAAATTATTAAAAAATGCGCCTAAAGTGACTAACGCGTTATTATCTTTAGGGAAGACCGTGAAATTCGCTAAATAGACCGTCACTAAATCTAAGTATTTTAATACAAATATTTATTGAGGGCCCCGCAATTTTATATTTTTATTCGGCGAGACTCATCTTATTTTTATTTAAAGACCAATCCTAAAGAGACTATGATTTTTTCTATTTATTCTTGTCTCTAAAGAAATAAAGAAAAGGGCCCTAATTAGTTAACAAGTTAATGCATCATCACTAAAATATTTTAGACGGATATTGAATTTAAACGAAAGCATTCTCACAAATATTCAAGAATTGGGCCTGTTATAATGGGATTCAGGCCCAGGTTCGAGTCCGGAAATAACTCATGGAAAGAAAACAAGCCTTTCTTCCCCAAACAAAACAATCAAACTTGGGTTAGAGACCCCAATATGTACCAGCCTGCCTCTTATTATATTCACTAAGGTTTTGGGTGAGGCCTATGACTGGGCCGATTCAGGCCCAAAATCACGATCAGGTAGTCTCAAACGTATATGTTGATTCAAATTGGAATTATATTACTACGTTATCCAACTGGGGAACACACAATAATGCAACTAATGAGCCAATTACTAGACTTAAATGCTGACTTATACCAAACATGAATTGGAGTTAAAGAAGCATTGACACACACAGATATGCTACTGCTTAGATGATAATGTGCTTATTCTGAGTTTTACTTCTTTAAGAAGGCATGGTAAACAAATTGAAAGAACTAGCTATTCTAAAATGCAAGGGAGATCAATTTTGCAACAATGGAACATTTATATCGTTTTAAGTTCTAATTCCATTTATCCTCTTCTTCTGAACTTACATTTCTAGTTAGTATACCAACCAAATCTGTGTTAACTACACTATATTAGGCTTGATCTCAATTCTCTAAAAGGAAAAAGCACTCGCTGATGCCATATTATTCAAACTCACAAACAAATGAAATCACCACAAGCGAGTGAATTATACTATACTAGGCTAGTGTAGGTGATTAACCAGCAGATCCAATAACTTGATAGTCCGATACAGACCCATATGAATCAAATGGTCCTAATAGTATAGACATAGTTCCAATTATACAGTTACAACGCAAACGAAACAAATTTAAGCTATATAGCTATATATCATCTGCTAGATTACAACTATAGGAATTCAACGAGCATAAATCTGAAAGATAGTTTTATTTTCATTTCAATTTGAAACTACATCATTGTGAACTCAAGCGTGTACCTGAATGAAAGCAACACGAAGGAAAATGAATCAGCAACGATACGCAGAGATCAGCAACAGCAGAAATCAACAATCAACCCAGGAATAATGTCAATGAGGCCCAGTATACAATTGAACACAAAATAGAACAGGAAAAATCAACCACAACAGCTTGCTTAAAGCCAAATCTACTGGACAATGCGCCAGGCCACTTCGGGGAACCAAAATTCAACTAAACTAGTTCGATTAAACCCAAAACTATTCGAAACTAGATCAAAAACTTCAGTGAAGCTTCAAAATTAGAAGAGAAGAGAATTCAGCAAAACTAACTCAGAAAAATAAATGTAATAGTGCTTTTTTTTTATTTTCTATTGTATTTTTTGTTTGTTTTTGGGTTTTAGTAAGGATCTAAGATTCAGAAGAGAAATTTGAGTTTCCTACTTATTAGAAATTCAAATTGAGGCTCGGATTTGCAAGGAAGAGTTTGGGGGNCGTTTGATAGGCAACAAGAGGCAGCCTTCAGATTCCATATTTGCACTCTAGTCCCTATGTTATTTTCAATTCAGTCCTCAAGTTATTAACTTGTTACTCAAGTTATACCCTCTATTTTATGGCTTTCCAACTTAAAACCCCTTCTAGAATATCATAGTGAGTTCTAATTCAGTTTTAAAAGATTCTTTACCTTTGAATTATCCCAAATACCCTTAGCTTCAACTCAAAATTACAGCTATAACCAAACCACTTCTTAAGCTATGAATTGAGCTTCAACTGACAAATGAAATCCTAATTTAATAATGTTTAATTATCAATTGAACAGAAACAACAATCAAAATCCAAGGATCAAATTTAAACTATACTAAACTGACTAGTAACAAATGAAAAATCCGAAGAACAGAGCATGATTATTAAAAGAGAACTCCTAACAAAAAGAAACACAAAAGTGCGAAGATTAAACTGAAATAAAAGCCTAAAATCTACTGGCATTAGAACAGTACTCAAAACATCTAACGTTGATAAAGCTAAATATTCAGTTAATCCCGACACTAATTATACTAACAGTTAATCATTTAACCTAATCAAATTATCATCTGAACATTCCAACTAACAGACATGAATCAAGACTAATATCAGAATAAACCTAATTAAAATTAGAAATATCACAAAAGCATAGAAAACTAATTAAACTAGACTCAAAACACTTAATTAATTAAAAGAAATACTAAAAAAACTAAAGACACTCACCGGTCATTTTTCAGATTTGAAATTGACTCTTATTCAGTGAGATTTGAGTGTTAACGACAGTTAATTCTTCATAAGGAGGGCCCAAGGAACATATGGTATCAATTTGGGGCGAGTTGGTGTAACTAGGATTTTGGCCGGAGGATTTCAAACTAAAATTCGAGCAATTCTGGCCATGTTTGAGGGTCAAGGCTAGGGGGGTTGGGCAGAGGAGGCTCAGGCGATCTAGTGGTATTAATTTGGGCTGATTTGGATGAAGTTGCGTCGTGGTCGGAAAAACTTAGATCCGATATTCGAAGCTTTTGGCCGGGATTTGAAGGAAATGGGTTATGAATTTGGGATGAGGGGGAAGAGGGGATTTCAGAGTGTCAATTTGGGAGTGAACGGTGATGGTAGTGTTCGCCGGCGGCGGCGGCTCCGGCGGAGTTACAGAGAGTGTACGAGGAAGACAACATATATTTTTTTAGGTTTAATTATTCTTCAGACAATTATATTATTAAGCAAGAAAAGACGTGGGACGTTGTATTAGAAGGAATGAAGGGCTCAGATGGAGGGGCGTCGAAACGACGCCATTTTGGCCTATGGGAGCTGGACCGGGTTTAGCCAGGAGTGGGCTTGAGTTTGGTCCGATTTTAGGGGTTTTGGTTTGGGCTAAATCAATTTTGGCCCAATTTTAATGAGACCACTTTTATTTCCATTGCTTTCTTTCTTTCTTTTTATTTATTTTCAATTTGTATATATATATTTTTCCTGATTTTGTAAAAATGCAAAAATTAAAACAAGGGCCTAGTATATTTTCTCAGTCCAGCTAATTATTTCCTAAAATTATTTTAAGAATTATTTCGTGACAATTAGCAATTTAAAAAAAAAGAATGCAAACGTGGCTATTTTTGTTATTTTCTTCATATTTTGTTCTAAAACAAACCAACCACTAATTAATCCTAAAATATGAAATTAAATCCTAAATGTGAATGCCAAATGTATTATTATTATTATTATTATTATTATTATTATTATTATTATTATTTTATATATTTCCATATGAATTAAAATGCATAAATAAAATGCAACAATCATCAGAAAATAACACAAAAATTCACAAAAAATTATAAAATAATAAAAAAATTATTTTGTTTGAAATTTTGGGATTAATTAGCTTAGGGCAAAAATCACGTGCTTACAGAGAGAATTAGCAGGTGGCTTTAGCGTGGTCGACATTTTCCCTTCAATCAAGATCCTTCATTTGCTAAGTGGAATGAGGGGTCGAATTTTGAATGCTCACAAAAGAGTAGATGCTATTGTTGAGGATGTTATCAATGAGCATATAAAGAATGTTGCAAATGGTAAAACAGGCAATGGTGCATTAGGAGGTGAAGATCTAGTTGATGAAATACTAAGACTAAAGGAGAGTGGGGAACTTCAAATCCCAATCACCAATGACAACATTAAAGCAGTTATGATTGTAAGTGTTCTTGCTCACCTAAAAACTATTCTTATCAAGAAAATCATGGGTTGTTTAAATTTGCGAGCTCTCACTTAAGCTTGGATGTTTCTTTGAGCTTGAATGGCAGGGTAAACATTTGTTATCACTATTATAAGAATGAAATTCATACCATACAAAGTAAGAAAAGTAACTTCCATGGATATCCCAACTAAGAGTTCAAGTGAGATGTAAATCTTGACCTATTTCTTAAACGAACAAACTCACTCGAATAAAGGCAGTGATAGATAAATATATACTTAGCGCATCTCCAAGGGTGCACTATTTTTTGCATCAAATCCAAATTTAAAAATTTGATGTTTCTTTGCTCCAACGAAACACCAAATTTTGCACCATTATAGTGTATGAATAGTATCGCATCAAATTTGATTTATTATTATTTTATTCATCTTTTTATTTTTTTTGGACTTTTAATTTATCATATATTGTGTATACAATTAATTTTTATATTAAGATCTTTATAATTTTAATTTTATGTCCTATTTTTTTTATATATTAATTTTTATATATATTATATTTATATAAAATTATAAGTTAATTTTAATATTATTATAATTGTATAAAAAGAAATATAACCATTATTTAAAAATAAAAAATACAAATGTAAGATATAGTGTTGCTAAAATTGAAAAGTGAAAACTAAAATTTTAAAAAGAAAATTAACAATATATAAAATAAAATACATTATAATTAAAAGTACATCAATGGTGTAATAAATAATTATACATCGTAAATGTGAATTATATGTGATGAATATGGAAAAAAAAAATAGAATTTGTTTGAAGAAAATAAAAAATAAAATATAAATAGAAGATAATAATATAATATAGAAGAGAAAAGAAACATTTTTTTTGATGTAAAAAATAATATAATGGTTGGAGTAAATTTGATGTTACATTATTTATGTGAAAGTTGATGTTAGGGTTGGAGATGATCTTAGTATATAGTATAATTTAGAGATAAAGGTCCAAACCAACCGACCAAGTTTTGGAGCTGCATTTAATGATGAAGAATTATTGAGGGATGGTTTAATCATATGTTTAGGCCTTTTCTCTTTTCCATTAAAAGAAAAAGAAAAAAAGGTGGGATGAGCTAGAAAAATAAAGTTATGAAAATAATGAAATGCTTTATAATGGTGAACCGTTGATGGTGGCAATTTTGGTGTCTGCCATAACTCCCCAAAAATCTTTTAGATCTTTTCCTAAAAAAAAAACTTTATAATTATGGAGATTTCATCAGCCATTCTATCTCCTGTTTAACCAAAAAATAATAATTTGGTCAAAACTAAAATTTAAGACAAGAAATCGGGTTACTGATAATCAAGAGACCAAAAAGTATAATAGACTTTCTGAGAATAAGAATAAGCAGTAAAGAAATTTGTATTTCAATATGATGTGGATGATATTTCGTGTCCTTACAAATGATGAAACTTCTTCCTTTTATAGATGATTCTAGGTAAAGGAATGAAACCTAAACTTTAATGAGTCAATTATGAGTAATAAATGATATTAAATAAGCCGTTACACAATCATTCATATTAAATACCAGTTTTCTAACGTATCAGGTATTTAATATTGAATTTGGACTCCTTTTTGTCTTCAGATTCATGTCTTCAATGCCTTCCGATCCGTTGGCTTTAAATGACTTGAATTGGTACGAGAGTCGTGTCTAAACTGCTTCTCGTGCCTGTTTAACTTCTTCTTCACGTATCTGTTATCTCCCGTGCCTTTTTCTCAATTGTTATGCTTTGACCATTTGACCAGTCCACGTGTCATGCCACGTCATTTTCAATATAAATCCAACTTTTTCCAATACAGATAGTCCCCCCACTTTCCATTTATTTATCAATTAAATAATTGGGAAGTGGATCTTCATGAAAAGGGGATTTTTACCATAATCAATGCGTATGACAATATTGACGTCTCAGCTGTCTTTTCCATTTAATGTTCTGTCCATGTGTCACTTTTTGATTGATTCTACTATTTTGCACCCTTTTTCAAGGCTTCTTCACTCCTACTATTCACGAAGTGATAGTTGCCTTTATTATAGGCTTTTCATTATTACTCTTCTAAGTTTGACGGTTGCCATCATATACATACTTAACCTTTTCTTCCTTTGTTTTCTTCCCCACAAATCTTTAGCAGACATTTTCTTCCTCACTTTTGCTCTCTTTTAATTCATCCTTACTCAATAATGGCGTCTCCAAACCCTAACCCTAAAAGAGTTCCAATTTTAGACAAATTCCCCAATGCCCCTGTTAGACATAGAAGAGGCAGAGGAGGCAGGCTTCGTACAGGATTAGAATCTACTCGAGGCGACTCTTTTGGTTCTTCTTCTAGGAGTTCTATTCCAAAAACTCCTTCTTCTAAAGGTAAAGAAATTCTTGATTCTTCTCGAGAACCTTTAGTTGATGAAATCGTACCCGGCGATTTATCTTTTGTAAGTGATAGACAGTCTCTTCAAAAACAAGTTGCTGGTTTAGAAAAAGCTGATACTTATCCTACATTAGTGACCGAACTTACAATCCCTACCATCAGAGGAGATTGTAACTGGAAAAATAGTCTTCGAATGTCAATTCCTTCCATAAATCAAAGAATTTCTTCTTTTAGGATTGGGTACTCTTTTGTTTATACTTACCCTTTTACTTTGGGTTTTAATCCTCCGATTGACCCAATTATTCTCGATTTTTGCCGTTTCTTTAATATTTGTTTGGCCCAAGTTGGTCCTTTAGTATGGAGAGCAGTGGCTTGTTTGAGATATCTATCTACCAAAGCCAATGTTAATTTCACCTTTTCTCACCTTATCCATTTATACCATCCTAATTTAATACGCCATGGGGTTTTTACCTTAACTGCGAGAAGCAAGAAGGTTTTGGTAAGCCCAGAAGATGACAATGATCGTGGATGGTATGCCCGTTACGTTGCTGTACGTACGGTGGACTTGCTTGGTGAAACAAATATTCCCTTCCCTGAGAAGTGGAATTTTGCACGTAAGTTTTTTTTTTTTTGACCGTACCTATTTTTGAGAATCTCAATTCTTTTTCTGACTTCGTCTCTTTTTGGTTTTTTGTAGCAACCATGGGAGATGTGGAACCTGTTCCCAACTTCCGTGGTTGGGTAGATTCAATTTTGAAGATTGCTCCTAAGGAGCAAAGAACTTGGAAATCAATTTCTGCTTTACATGGCTGGAAAGTTAAAACACACAGTATCGCCTTTTTTTCACACTTTCCTTTTTTCACATTAAGTACCTTTTCCTTAATGTTGATTGTGTATCCTTCTTTTAATCAGGATTTGGCAACAGAGGAATGGCAGCTGATGTAGCTACGGCCATTCGCATGTCTGGTAATGCTGCACTTGACTTGGACAAGGCTCGAACCTTGCTTCAAAAAAGGAAAGCTATAGGAGAAGGTTCTAAGAATGAGGAAGAGGAAGGTACCTCGTTAATAGCCAGGCCAAGAGTTAGGAGACGAGTCATTAATGATGATGAAATTGAAGATACTCCTGCTCAAACCTCGACCACCGAGCCTGTTTTGATTCCTTCAGACGAGGACACCGTGCCAAAAGAAATGAATGAATCAACTCAACGTCTCTTTGATAGTGGTTTTGAGGGTGGCGAGCTCGGACCTGTTTTTGATGAAGCTCCTCTTTCTTCATTCGTACCTACTTCCTCCATTCCTTTGCCAACCGTAAGTGTTTCCTTGCCAGCATTGACTGCTTCTGTTCTTTCACCAGTTTTGACTGCTCCTACTTCCGTTCCTGTGTTAATTTCTACTCCTTCCGTTCCTACTTCAACTCCCACGACTCCTGTGGTGTTTACCTTTTCTACTACTCCCCCTTCCGCTATTCCATCTTCATCTGTCCCACATATAGAAGTAAGTTCTAGCAATAGAGGCATGACTATGAGGAGTGTCACACTTGAAGTCCCTGCTAATCAAAGCCTCTTAAGAAAATCTGGGGGAGCTGATACTTGGCTTGAACCTCTCATTGGAGAAATTGAGAAGAACAAGATGCAGAGCTATAGTTGTTACACTTTGATGAATGACATAGTTCATTCAACTTTAAAGGTAATTTTCTTGACCTTGAATGCTTCTCTTCTTTTTCTTTCTAAGTTCTCACTTCTATACTTTATAACTGTAGGCTAATCTTATTGGGACTAAGTTGATGGGGCGAGTCTCTTCATTGGAGAAAAAGGAGCGAGAGTCTACAAAGGCGATCTCTGAAGCTAGGAGAATAGCTGAGGATGCCTTATTTGAGGCAGCAAACTGGAAAGAACAATTTGAGAGTGCCCAAGGGACTATAGAGGAGTTGCAGGAGAGCAAGGCTTACTTGGATCAACGAAATCGTGGCTTAACTTCTGAGCTGGGAATTGTCAATGCTTCTTGGGTCCTGATTAAAAAGGACAAAGAGCTTTTGGAATGCTCTCTATCTAAAGCCAATGATGATATTAAAGAGCTTACGACACTTATGGTGAAAAAGAAAGAATACGCAAGGGAGTTAGCTAAAAACTTAACTCATGCTCAAAATGACCTCAGAACTTCTTCTGACAAAATTCATGCCTTGGAAAGTTCCCATGCCTCTCTTGAATCTTCCTTGGATTCTCACCTAGCTGAGCACCAAATAGAAAAAAATAATCTTGCTAAGTGGGAAAAGGAATATAAGGCCTGGAGAAGGAATATAATGCTCTTGAAGAAAATTTCAACATAGACGTGAGTTGGGCTTTTCTAAATTCTCGGTGTGATGCTTTGATGGAGGCTACACAAGAAAATTTTGACTTGCAATTTGAATTGGCCAAAGTCATTGACACTATCGAGAAAGGTCAACAACTTGCTGATACTCCTTTTCCAGCACTTGGAACTCCTTCTCCAGTACTTGGAACTCTTGGAACGGAAGAGTTATTGAACTCCGAAGCAGTTACTGAGGTACTTGAAGTTGTGATTCCGACTTCCGAGGGTGAAACTTCTATGACACAGTCTATGGGAATTGAAGTTCTCGTGACTACTGCTTCCCTCGTGGATGTTATCACTTCAAGCTCAGTTGAAACTACTCCTATTGCTGCTTCTTCAGAAGTCGTGACCGCACCTGTTATTGCCTCTGAAAATGATGTTACAACTTCTGAAGCTCCAACTCCTTTAGTGACTAGTTAAATGTGTTTGAATTTTTATTTCTTTTTTTTTAATGATCTTGTTAATGTTATCCCTTGGCAATTTTGAAGGGATCTTTTGATGAAGTCCCCAGTTACCATAATGGGGTATTTGTAAAACAAACATTTTGCTGAGTAAGCTTTTCCTTAGTTTTTTACGTTAAGAAGTTTTATGAGTACTTCTTTATATTTTATTCTTGCCTATTTACTTATTTAGGACTTATAGAATAGCTTTGCATTTTTATCCTTTGAAAATGCTTTATGATTCTTCTCATGGAATTTTAACATGAGGTTTATAAAAGAGGGCCCTTTTATTTTATAGACACTTAATGAAGAAGACGTCTCAACTTCATAATGGTGTTATAATACGACGAAAGTAATAGGAATACACATGTTTTGTAT
>MU758398.1:90427-114995 GCA_026770625.1 Nicotiana glauca
GCATTTCTTATATTTATTATATTTCTGCGATTTTGTTATTTTGCGTTATGTTGTGTATTTCATGTTAATCTTAGTATGACTCCATTAATAGTACTAACTTATCTTCTCTTGTTGATTTCTTAAGCCGAGGGTCTCCTGGAAACAGCCTCTCTGCCCTCCGGGGTAGGGGTAAGGTCTGCGTACATATTACCCTCCCCAGACCCCACTTGTGGGATTATACTGGGTTGTTGTTGTTGTTGTTGTTGTTGTATCTGAATTTTCTATCAAATTCCTCAGGGCATTAACATCATTTGGGTTCGATAGCAAAACATCTTAGATGAACTTTTCATTTTCCACTGAATTACTCAATAGTACTAATAGCATCCACTGAATTACTCAATTTTGTTTCTGTGGTCTGTTGGGAAGAAAATTCGGCAATGGCGGGTTTCGGGTTCACAAAGATAAGCGTTGTAGCTGTAATGGTGGTAAATGGTAATAATGGTTATGCAAGCATGAGTTATATATCTTATTTGATATTATCCAACGTATAATTAATGCATAGAAAATCATGGTATTAATAATGCAATAGTTTTAATGCATGCGTTAGCTTATTTAAAAATAAAATTATTCTTCAAAAGTTATGCTTGATTAAAATATATTATTATATTAATGCAAATTTTAAAATAATCCAACTAGTTAGAAACAAAATTATATCCCTAGTAAATAAACAAATACTTAGCATATTTTATTTTTTACAAATAAATATTCAATTCTATACTACAATATAGGTAGATAAATCAAATAATTTTTTAAAAGCTTTTTTCATATAAAAATATCTCAACATATGATTCTTTTAAAAAGATAGAGTGATGGACTATTTTTTAAGGCATTTTTATAAACAAACAATTCTTTTAGAAATTGATATATAGCGTGACATACACAGGCGTCCGTAAAAAATTTATGTTATACACACGATATATAAAGTGATATTCATGGACGTCCATAAATCTGTGTATGACATACACGATATACAATAAGATATACACATGTCACAATCAAGAGAGAGAGAGAGAGGAATAACAAAGTTGAACTCTATTTTTCCTATTTTCTATGTGAAATCAACCTTACCTTTTCATCTAGCTGACTTTTTTGCATAATTTGCAATAACTATTGCTAAACCATGTGAGTGAAAGAAGAGAGATAAAAGAAGAAATACAAGGAGAGAAAGAGAGAGGAAAATGAATAAGATTCCTATAGAGAGAATAAACAGGACGTAAGCTTTTTTTAAAATTTGGCTATACATGCCGATTTTTTGGGGGCTACCTTTGTCAAAATAATTTATAGCCAATAGTTTGCCAATTTTTCTTGTATATTGTTACCCAGTGTCAATTTCTCCGCGAAAAAGGCACCAATTTGGGCTTCATCAGAGTTCAAAGATTTGGGCTTTTCTTAAACAACAAGGAACAAGGAGAAGGGAAAAGACAGATCGCCCCCATTTAATTTGTACCTATTTTAAAAAAAAATTAACCAGTACCTAACATACGCACAACTTTGGACTTTTATTCCCTCCTCCTCCTCTTCCTCCTTCTTCTTCTTCTTATTATTATTTTTATTATTACTAGTAGTAGTAGCAGCAGCAGTAGTAGTAGTAGCAGCAGCAGCAGCAGTAGTAGTAGTAGTTGATGTGTATACAAAAATGGTGGTGGATCTACGTATTGTTGTAAATAGGTTTTACGGTGGTTTATGGTACTTTACAGTAGTGAATTGGTAAGAGGCTCCTATCTTTGCTACTACTAGGGTTTTTTCTTCTTTCTCTTAATTGCAAAATGAATTTGTTAGGTTTATTGTTATCTTGACAAATTGATGATTGAGTTTTATTTTTTATAGTATTTGAAAGTTATATTTCAAATTTAAGCTCATTTGAATATATTGGACGTTGAATCGTAGGTTGAATCATTGAATTTCGAAGAACAAAGTTTTTATTTCTAGAAAACTCACACTTTAGACAAAAAGTCTTAAGTGCATGCAAAAATTAGATGCACTTCCGACCAATTAAGAATTAGGTGCATCTTAAGTGCAATTTTGTACTTCAGACTAAAAGAATCTTAAGTGCATACAAAAATTAGCCGACACTTCAGACTAAAACATTCTTAGGTGCATGCAAAAATTAGCCGATACTTCAGACTAAAACTCTCTTAAGTGCATCTTAAGTTTGCAACTTCATACGTATATTATTCTAACTTCAGACCCGCTAATCCTAAAGTGGGTAAACTTAAAAAATTTTGTACAATAAGAATATAACTTCAATAATGACCCTAAAATTGAGTATGTATGCAAATTCCTTGGAGAATAATAATTTACTTCTTAAAAAAGCCCAAGGGTTCTCTTTTTTCTTTTACTGAACACAGTAACCCATAATGTTAAAAAATAGAGAAATTTCACAAACCACTATTGTTTAGTGGTTATTAGCTAGTTATAGATACCATTTACTATATTACTTTCTATAGCTATATTTTCAGTTTTGCCAGAGTGTATTTGATGTATTTAAGCTACTGTATTCATGAATACAGTAGCAAAACTTGGCGTGAAACAGGGGAGTACAGCTAGGCAATTATTGTATTCGACAGTATTCACGATATGTATTTGTGAATATAATAACGTAAATAGCATAAATCATGGTCTATTCAGCTATTTTTAAACGAAAATTCAATCAATTAACACAAATGTACTCCTAATATAACTCAACAAACTCAATTATAAATCTAAATGCATAAATTATATTAATTAAAAAAACATATGAATACATTTATGGAATATAGCGAGATAGTGAATACAATGAAATACATGGAATACAACGAGATACCTTGAAATACAATTAAAAAAAGAGAGATAATGAATACAATGAAATACATAGAATACAGCAAGATACGTTGAAATACAATGAAAAAAAAGGTAACAGACTCTTCAAGTTGCTCAGCCCCAAACTCCGTCTTCTTTGTTCAAGAATAACCCTAATGTCATCTCGTCGATAGCAGATTTAGAACCTCCATTGTCAGCCCCAATTTACCCTATGTCAGATTTCGACATTGATACGAAAGAGGAGTGGCATTAATGGAGAGTAAGTGGAGAAATAGAAGGCAACTTTCCTACTAGTCAAAAAGAGGGGAGAGTTTAATATTTTTCTTTTTACAGGTTTTAAATCCAATGAAAGAGGCTTTGTTTAGTATAGCCGCCATTTTCATTCAACCCCAATTTATCTTTCAATAGCAGATTTCGAACCTCCATCTTTCTCTTTAGGGCTTGATTTCGACATTGATTCAGAGCCCCAGGCCACTGATAATGAAAATTTCGTTCGACAATGGAGATAAATCAGTGGAGCATCATGGTTGTATTCGTGGAGAAAGACTGGCGTTGAGAGAGGGTGGAGAAAAATCTGAAAGAATGAGAGAGAAAAATAATACAAAACGTATTTTATGGCTTAAGGGTAGGAGGTGACCATAAATAGATATTTGGCTATAAAAATCAAAAGGTAGTTATGGAATATAATTTTTTAAAAGGATATTTATTTAAAATAAATAAGGTATCAACCTTTGCTACACGAGGTAAAAATTCCTAAAAAATTACCTCCCTTATAGTTATCAACAATGTTATGAAATAGAAATAATCTTTAGAAGAATTAACCCAAAATAGCCACCCACCTAATCTCTTAAACGTAAACTAGCCAGTGAATGTATAACATATATGTAATTCATATATAATATATGTATAACTGATCACGCCCAATTATGCCTTATAAAAGGACAAAGCGGTCGCTGCGAATATATTCTGATTAACAACTCCGGAGTCGAATCCCACAAGAAATTAACCTATCAATCACTGCTTTTGAACTTACACAAATTCACGTATTCAATATTCGGAAATATTTGAGTAACAGATTGGATGTTTACTAACTAAATATTACGTAATGAAAATGAAATAATTAAGAACTAACTATAAATGGGTTGTGGACAAGAATTGGAATGATCTAAGGTTCTGATTTTCCCTATTATCGGAATTCTTTCCGCTACGTTTGCTATAAATTTGCCTAAGTTTTCGCTATCGATCATGAGCACTCTGAGTGTCGTAACTCTCTCCTGAGTAATTACAACAATATACTAGATATATTGTCCCGAATTATGCTAGCTAGCCTTAAATACAGCTCACTTAGATCGCACCCAAGATTTCGTTATCCCTAATCCCACCTCTAAACCCTTCGTATTGATCCCTCATATACGTTAGGAGTGGTGTTGTTCAACAACTACCTAAATATGCATTCTTTCCTGAGTAATACATAGTCGATTGAGGGCCATTCAATCAACAACAATCACAATATAGTTGAACAAATAGAGAAAATACTATGGCAAATCTATATTAACATAACAAGAAAATCATCCTCCAATAGGTTTTATCAAAACCCTAGATTAGGAGTTTAGCTATGTATAATTGTTTTCACAATCATAACAATAGAATTCATCATCAATGATAAAAATAAGAGGAATAAAGGTAAAAACTCTATGCCGAATCTTCCGTCTTGCTCTTCTCCGTTCTTGCCTTCAAAATCCTTCCAAAAACCAAGATACCCTCTTTTTGGGCGATTTGGGCTTCATATAGGTCAAGGAGAGTCGCCTCTGAACTTGCAAATTTACCCCTGCAATAAGAATCCTCGGAGAGACATGCACGGCTGCGAATGGACCACGCATATTTCCCCATGTTCTGCCTGACGAGCGCGGCTAGTGCGCGGCCTTGGATTGACCGCGCACCTGGAGGAGATTGTGTTCTTAAGGATTTCATGCGTTTTGGAGTTGAATTTGTAGTCTTAGATGTTATTTTGGGGATTTGGTCACTCGAGTAGTTTGTACAAGGTTGTTAGACTTGTGTGGGTGTTCAAAGTGGAGCCCCGAGGGCTCGGGTGAGTTTCAGGCATGGGTTAGGGGTGAAAAATACCCCTGTTTTTTGGTGTTTTACGAGAGGTTGCAGGTCTCGCAAAGTTAAGGAATTGTTCACAATTGCAACCTCGCATTTGCGAGGAGACCACCGTAATTGCGATGAAGGAAGACGGTGGGCAGCGTCGCATTTGCGACAATTATATCGTAATTGCTAACCCTGCAGGGTCAGCATTTGTGACCCCAGGATCGCATTTGCAATCAAAGTAGGATGGGGGGCCAGTTCGCAATTGCGAAGATTTTGTCGCAATTGAAAGTTCGCATTTCGGAACCTGATGTCGCATGGTTCCGAAATGCGACATCAGAGGCATGTACACAACTTTTAAAAATGGGACTTAGGTCATTTATTTTATTTTTATCTCTACACTTGGGCGACTTGGGAGCTTTCAAAGAGGGGATTTCAATATAGCATTGTGAGTTGTGGATCGTTTGGCTCCAAATTGAGGGTTTGAGCACGTTCTTGATATTTGAAGTACGCTTTGGAACGATGTGAGTCTCCATCTAACCTTGTAAGAGGGAATTGTCCCCATAGGTGTGATAATTGAATAATTTGCCACTAAATGCGGGGGCTACGTACACACTAGATGACGAGAGTCCGTACGTAGCCACTATTATGCTTAAGTCCGGGTAGTCTAGGACCCAAAAGAATGCTTTGTGTGATATTTTGTGACTCTATGGTTAATTTGGATTGCTTAAACCATGTTGAATATGGTAAATGAAATTAATACGAGAAACATCATTTTCTTGATCTTTTAAAGAGGCGTTGACATCTCTATGGGTAATTTCTTCCCTGATATATTCTTGTCTTCCTGTTTGTTGTGATTAATTACATTTGACCGCGTCGCATGTATGATTCACGAGCGGGGTAATAGATGTATCTATGGTTCGCGTCGTTCGACCCTCCGGCAGTGCACACTTTACTTTTATGTTGGATTGGGCTGTACGACCTCGGCACTACTTACGTATGTTTCTTGCTCGGTATATTGCTGTGGATTGAACTTTTTTATATGCCCTGAAATGTAAATGGCTAACTGTGATATTATCTAGGAAAGGACCTGTTACTTCTTGCTATAAGTTGTTAATTATTTGTGCTATCCATGCTTAGTATAATACTTTCTCATATTATTTGACCCTAGTAAGTGTCAAGTCGACCTCTCATCTCTACTTCGTCGAGATTAGATAGGATACTTACTGGGTACATGTTGTTTATGTACTCATACTACACTTCTGTACTTAATTGTATAAGATCTGACGCAAGTACATTTGGTTTCCAGGCTGATGCATACTCTTGATCCGGCCCGAGATTCCACGGTGAGCTGTTCCTTTCCTACGTCGTTCAGCAGCCCGATGGAGTCTTTATTTACTTTTGCCTGTCTATTCTATTTCAGACAGTAGGATAGATTTATTCCTTTGTATGTTCTAATAGATGCCCACATACTTGTGACACCAGGTCTTGGCACACACATTAGTAGACTATTTTGTGTTGGGATTATATAATTATTATGGTACGATGTTAATTATAGTTGTTTTAAATTCAAACTTAGAGATTCTTGTAACTGGTTTGTGAAAAGTGAAACTGGAACTTATTAATATTTCCGCGTTGGCTTGCATGACAATGGTGGTGGGTGCCATCACGACCTGAGGTAAAATTGGGTCGTGACATGATTCCTTAAGGTTGGCTTAAAAGGCCAAGTTTGACTTCGATCAACGTTTTGAGTAAACGACCCCAAAATCAAGATTTGAAGGTTCCAATAGGTTCCTGTGATGATTTCGGACTTGGACTTATGTCCAGATCGGGTTTTGGATTACCTGAGAGCGTTTTGGCGCTGAATAGTGAAAGTTGATTCCTTAAAAATTTTGAAATTCTCTAAATTTGGTTTGGAGCGGCTTTTGTGATATCTAGGTCCGAACGGAATTCCGAGACCGAGAATAGTTCAATAATGCCATTTAATGCTCGCACGCAAAATTTGGTGTCAATCCGAGTGGTAAAAGTGTGCTTCGTCACATTGGAAGTAGATTGAAGAACTTGAAGTTCATAAGTTTGATTCAATTGGTTTTAGAGTGTGATTGTTAGATTTAGTGTTGTTTTGGGCGTTCCGAGGGTTTTAGCGAGTCCGTTTTATCATTCCAAATTTGGCGCTATGTTCGGGCAGGGCCTGCGGGCTCCGAGTGTCAATCGGACGAGGCTCAAGCTTAGTTAAAAAATAGGAGAGGGAGCTGAAGCTCCAGGCATCTGTAATAATCGCACCTACGGCTAGCCAGCCGCAGGTGCGAGCCAACAGAAGCAGCTGAGCTATCGCAGATGCGGCCATGGGTGGCCAGCCCAGAAACCGCAGAAGCGGCCTCTTTTCCACAGAAGTGGTTGGCTTCTCGCAGATGTGGCCCAACCGACCCGGTAGGAATTCCGTAGAAGTGGACGTTGCCTCGCAGAAGCTAGACTGCAGATGCGGTCCCCTAACCGCAGGTGCAGAATAGCTGAAGGCAGTGCCTTCATTTAATACGGGAAAATGTCATTTTTGACACATTTCCTTCAGTTCTTTGTCGATTTGGGAGCTTCCAAAGGGGAGATTTCATCCTAGCATTGTGATGTAAGTTATTCCTACCTAATGTGAGTTTAATAAATAGTTTATGGGTAGATTATAACCTATAAATTAGTGGAAATCATGGGTTTAGGTAAAACCTAGGGTTTTGATAAAACAAGATTTAACCACGGAATTTATTATGGAATGTAGAAGAAATAAGATATTCTTGATCCTTAGGTTAACATCTTTCTTCAAAAATTTCCGGAATCCGAGCACGTGGGCCCAGGGGTGAATTTTAGGAACCTTGAATTTAGGGTTGGGAAATTAGTTGAATAGTTAGAATATGAACTCTTGAATGTGTATTGACTAGCTTTTACCCCATTTGAATTGTTTTGGATTGTTCGGCTCTGATTTGAGTGTTTGAGCTCATTATTGAGTTGGAAGTAGGCTCGAAACGGGGTAAGTCTCTTTTCTAACCTTGTAAGGGGGAAATTTACCCATAGGTGAACTTAATTAATGTATGATTGATTGTAGGGGCTACGTATACACGAAGTGACAAGAGTCCGTACGTAGCTACTATTCCTATTATGTCCGGGTAGTTCTAGGCTTACACCATGCTTTGTGGGTATCGTTACGTGATTTTAATTGTTGATTTGCATTGAATTGGACTAAGTTGAAGATGTTATGATTTCAAGGACTTCAAGTAAATATTTATTTTGATAATAATTGAGGGAAAAATTAAGTTATATTTATACTTAACCGCGTCGAAAGTATATTCCGCGAGCGGGGTAATTATTTCCACTACTCTCATGGTAGTGGGCTGTTCGCCTCTGCAGGATAGTAAATGTATATACATGGTTCGGGCCTTCAACCCTCGGTGGTGCACAATTTACTTTTATGTGGGATCACGCCAAACGTCCTTTGTGGTATTTGTGTGTGATAATAGAACCGGAAACCTTATAAGTCGTATGATTTATTTCTTGAAAGGACACTTATTTTAAATGAGGAAAGTGCCTACTTTTATTAATTGGATGAAAGGATTTTCAGTAGTTATTCTTGATGAGCTTATGTGTTATACAAACATTGTGAATTAAATATATTGAACTTCATATTATTATATTTGCTGGCCTTAGTAAGTGTCGGAGTCGATCCCTCGTCACTATTTCTGCGAAGTTAGGCGAGATACTTACTGGGTACATATTTCTATATACTCATGCCACACTTTTATACTTGATTGTACATGCTTTGAGGTAGGTGCATCTGGCCATTAGTCTGGCGCATAGAGTGGACTCTTCAGCTCGAGACTTTTCGGTGAGCTGCCCTTTTGAGTCGATCTACAGCAGCTAGAGTCTCTCTTTTGTTTTAATGTTCCTGTCTAATTCTTCTCCAGACAGTAGGATAGTATGGTTTTGTATATTCTACTAGATTGCCCACACACTTGTGACACCAGGTCTTGGCACACACATTAGTAGACTTATGATGTTTTGGCTTGTTTTCATGATTTAAATTCGCACTTATTACTTCCATTTAAATATTCTTAAATTCTCAAACTCATAATTTCTCAATAATTAATGGAAATTTATCACGTACTAACTACTCAAATGAGAATTACTATTCGATTAGTGTTGGCTTGTCTAACAATGGTGTTGAGCGCCATCATGGCCTTATATGGAATTTAGGCCGTGACACATTCAATACTTTCCTAAAGAAAATTAGTGAAGTTACATATTTTGATTCAACCAAATATTCACTAAAAATATAGTTTGATATCAAACTAAATACAAGCAAAGGGATGCTTATAACTTCAGATACAGAACTCAGAACTTGTATACATTTGCTAACAACTGATTCAGCCTTCAAGAATTGCCATTTTGTCGTCGAAAAAATACAACTCATTTCTGACAGTATGGCTGCTTCAGAATCTGCAACATTCAAACCATCTCTTGCATATGCAATAGATTCAGAACAATTTGCTGATTATCAACATGAACTAGAACAACCAATAATGGAAGTAGACAATGAGCAACAACCTTCTAACACTATAGTTGTTTCAGAATATGGAATGTTGCAACAATTACCTGCCGCTCCAATAAATTCATATCAGTTTGTTCAAGAAAAAGAAGAAGAAGGACATCTAATAATGCAAATAGACAACCAACACACAATCCAACAAAGTTTGTTACCTTCTGCAATGATAAGCAACAACGAAAGTGAAAAAAACACATAATTTATACCAATCTAATCAAATACAATTGAAGAAGTTGCTTAAACTTCTACTGCTTCTAAGAAATCAAGAAAAAGAGTAAGGAGAAAGCTGAAAGAATCTCCACCATGTAAAATACTTAGGCACAATGCATTGCCTAAGGAAGTAAGAGTAGGATCAATTTTTTAGAACAAGAAGAGGATGACTAAATTTTTCTGCAGCTTGAAGATAAACCAAAAAGTTGAATTCCCTGATTTTAGATCATGTTTAAAGAGATATGAGTTGAAACGCATCATGGAGAAATGTGGTTGGAATGTACGTGCTACTAGAATAAAAATTCCACACCTTTTAGGGTGATAAAATATCATAGCAATCATGAATGCTAGATTGATGCAAGAAAATCAAATCAGAAGCATGCTAAATACATTTTTAGAGGTGAATAAATTTTAGAACATGTTTGGGATGAAAAGATTGAGGTTAATCCAGCCTTTGTAGAAAGTGAAGTGAAAAAGAAATTTGGAATTGACATTGGATATCATAAGGCATGGCGCGCTATTCAAAAGCTATTGCTTGCATAAGGGGAACACTAGAAGAGAACTACCAGATTCTTCCTTCCTACCTCCACATGATGGTTCATAGAAACCCAGAGACGTATACTAGCATAAAAATAGATGAGTGGAATCGGTAAGCAAAGCAATACCAAACATCAATCTGAAGTTTCAAATGTTCCTATTTGAAAAACTTCACACCTTATGATATAATTTTTTGTGTTTCACCTATACAGATTTGCTTATATATTCTTTGCTCCCGTGGCATAAATAGCTGGTTGGTGCTACTATAGACCCGTGATTGCAGTCGATACAATATTTTTAAAGTCAATATATCGAGGTGTTCTATTTGTTGATGTATCAAAGGATGCATACAATCAAATCTTTCCTCTATCTTTTGGTGTAGCAGATTCATAAAACAATGATATATACATTTGGTTCTTTGAGGAAATGAGAAAAGTAATTCAAGTCTATCGTGAACTGGTTTTCTTATCAGATAGAAACCGATCGATTGCAAATGAAATTAGAAAAATTTATCCAGAAGCTCACCATGGTATCTGCCTCTATCACTTTGAGAAGAATTTAAAGCAAAGACATGCACAAGACATGATAATAAATCTTCTTCCAAGCCCTACAAGGTTATACAAGCGTGAAGATTTTAATCAGTTAATGTCCCAAAGAAAAAAGTGTTGACAAGAAAACATACAATTACATAATGGAAGAGCCGCCAAAGAGATGGGCTCGATCGTGGTTCCCACAGCGACGTTATGATATGGCGACAACAAACTTGGTAGAATCAATAAATTCCGTGTTACTAAAAGTGAGAGAGATGCCTATTTTAAGAATGTTAGATTTCATCCCAGAAAAATTGGAGAGTGGTTTTACGAACGGAGAAGAAAAACACATAAAACTTTTCACAAAGTATTAATATGGGCAGAAGAATAGATGAATAAGAAGATGGACTTGGCTTGCAAAATGTTTGTGAGTATATTTATTAACTTTAGAATTTACTTCAGTGTGTTTTCTCTGAAGTAATTAACTAATGCATAATCACTTCAGCTTTTAATATCTGCTGTAATGATTTACTACTTACATATAAAAACTTCATACTTTTTCTTTTTGAAGCAATAATACACTAATATAGTTTATTTTTACTTTTTAATTCCTTCTTAGGTGTTCAACCTTGATTCAATGTTGTTTAGAATAAATAGTGAAGGAATGGAATTCATTATGGACTTAAAGAAGAGAACTTATGACTGCTTGGAATTCCAACTTGATGAATTGCCCTGTCCACACGCAAATTGCTGCTATTAATAAGATATTTTTGCAGAAATCTAATTACTGCTCAAAATTGCATTCAAGGGAATATGGTTCAAAACATATGAAGGACACGGGAATCCTGTGGGAGATCAAAATTCATGGGATATACCATAAAATGTAGAATCTGAAATCACAAAAACTCCCAATGTAGAGCTTCTACAAGGAAGAAGACAAAAGAAGAGGCATATCCCCGTGACAGAATCAGTACCATTGAAGTCTACCAAATGCAGTCGTTGTAAACAAATTAGGCATAACAAAACAAATTGCTTGTCTTTTGTCACGACCCCCAAACTTGGACCCGGTCGTGATAGCGCCTCTCATGAAGACAAGGCCAGCCGACACATTTCCAACCCAGTTTTGAAGCAATTAAACAATAAGCATTACGTCTAGAATATGATATAAACTCAGAAGTAACAGTGACAATACAAAATAGTTCGCGGAATGCAACCCAACACATCCCGATACCGGGGTCTCACTAGTCATGAGCATCTATTAAGGTCTAAATACAACTGACAAAGCCTGAAATGTACTAAATACAGACTAATAGAATAAAGAGGGAGCACAGCAGTGCTGCGAATGCCGACAGCTATCTTGTTAAACTACGATGACTCTGCCTCCGATCAACCAATACCCGTTACCGGGTTCAGTGATACCTGAATATGCAAATAAGGTGCACGGAGTAAAGTGAGTACTCCGACTCAGTGAGTAATAATCATAAATAAAGACTGAGTGATAGGAACTCACGAAAAGTGCATCAACATGCTGTATAGAAGTAGTACAAAAACCAGTAAGAAAGCAATGAAGCTGTGAAATCTCTTAATGCATCTTAGCTCAGTTTAAACTTCTTCAAAAATGGCTTTTCAACAGTTCAGCAATTGAATACAAAACAACTAGAACAGATAAACATAGAGAATCCGCCCCTCGGCCTATCAACCGGAAAATGCCAAAATCTCAATTTTGCCAATTTAAGCCTAAACCTTTCACGGACCTTCAAAATGCATTCCAGACACGCTCCTAAGTCCCAAATCACCTAACGGAGCTAACCAAATCAGAAAAATTCCGATCCGAGCTCGTATACAAACAAGTCAAATATTCATCAAATCTTTCAAATTTTCAAGCTTCAAACTAGGAACTGTTCTTCCAAATTCATTTCGATTACCCTGAAAACCAAAACCAACGATTTACATGAGTCATGATACATCACACGGGTCAAGTCATGCCCGAAAACTGGCGAGCAAAGTGCAAAAGCTCAAAATGACCGATCGGGTCGTTATATCCTCCCCTACTTAAACACATGTTCGTCCTCGAACGTGCCCCGAGTTGTTCCAAAAGCCAACCAACCGCTGAATAGCCTTACCATGCATATACCCAGGGGTGATCCCACGTCACCCTGTCTCATATAGGTCCGATAACACATAGAACTGGAATTTCACAATGCAATCTAGCCCATAAACCATAGAACCACATTTTCACTTCTAAAATCTTCATTGCAATCAGAATCTCACATTTATACTGTGAATAAGCCCGAACAAGTTGTAATAACTCATACCTGCAACCTCAGGTGCAATTACATGATATACCACATAAATCAAATGCTTGCAGCGATAACTTCTATCACAGCAGTTGCACACAACAATTGAATATTGATAGAAAACATCTTATCTACTAAGGTCTCATTCCAACACTTTCATGCACTGCCAATGATAAATGAAACACGCAATAAACCATATCCATTTCTCATATCAACCATTCATGAAGCCACTTCTCCTTTGGCAAGGTCCATGGCAAATTTCTTAGCCAAATCTCGATATTTATCCTTCCAACATGCTGAAATCGAATCTGTTCGTATTCATTAATGATCCCAATGATCTCGTCTAATCCCACACAACCACTCTGGTGACATGACACCCTAATAAAGACTAAAGTTGCAACTTGCTCAATCTGCGCAGCAATAAGAAACAATCCGAACATACTCAAATCATGAAAGTGACTCCGATGGAAGAGCTGTACCGCAAGCTCACCAGCACCTCTACAGTACAAGGTCGAGAACCCGTCTCACATCATAGAAATAGAACACATGAATCTAACCCTCAAGGTCATACCTCCACATAACTTCATTGCAATGTGCGACCCTATCCAAACACTGGTCCACATGAAACACCTCAAGTCACCCTGCTCGAAATTGATGACCACGCACAATCGATGTCTTGAGCCAAAGAAAATCATCATAACCACGGTGAAGGAAATAAATAACAACACACATCCCAAAAGGAAATAACTAATATGCCATCTACCGAGCAATATCCAATACTCTTCCCGCTTGAGCTCCACTGGGAGACCCCACTAACGCCATACTACAAGTGCCTATAACCAACAAATCCAAATTCCCCGCAACATGGAAAGGTAACTCATATATCTCCTCAGAACACTAATACACTCAATAACAATCGAATCACACATCCCTCAATAATACAACTCAGAGCCGACCAAGTCGACTCAAGTTAGAACATAAATCCACATTGGCCTGCCAACAAACCCTTTATCAAGGAAACCCGAAAGCTACTCCCTCAGCTCTTTTAACTCTGCCGGTGCCATACGATACAGTGTCTGGCATCAAATCAATACTGAAATCAACAGCCTTGCCTGGCGACATGCCCGACCACAAGAACACATCCGAAAAGTCCCTCACCACCGAAGCTAAATCAATGGTAGGAGTCTCTCCACTGACATCCATCACGAAGGCCCAAATAAGAAAGACAATTCTTCCCAGCCATCTACTGGGTCTTCGAAATATAAAACCACCCTATTACGAACATAAAATCCATCGAACTCTTGCCACTCAATCCGTCGCATTCTCGACATAGCCAACATTGCCGCCTTAGCGCAATAGATCAGAATGACCCAACACTGAGACAACCAGTCTATACCCAATATCACATCCAATATCTAACCTACCAAGCAGCAAAAGATCCACTCGGGTCTCTAACTCTATATGGCACACGAATCACCTTATCCGATCCCAATTCCACCGTCCGAGTATATAACATACCTCTAATATCCAATCATTCGCACGAAAGATACTTTTATGATTCTTTTATGCCACCAAGCAAACCCGAACATCAACAGTCGATCCAACAAGAAAGTGCCGCATTACTAATGTAGTACCATCAACTTAATCACATTGCCTTTTTCTGAAACCTATACCCTCGTCAAATCACCCTAATTAGAAATACCATTTCCTTAATCATCTGAAGATCATTCCCCTAATCATTTGAAGCTCATTCCTCTAATTATCTGAAACTGGCCGTGCTGCCTAAGAATTTTATGGCCTTCCGTTCAGGACTGAACCGTAACCTTACACACTCAAATCTCAATCCTCCACAACATACCGCATATACCATACCATCTTAGAATAACATGATAACTTCATCTCCCTTCCGAGCCATAAACATCTACGTACTCAACTCGTCAAGAACTTTCCATTTGATCCCATCAAGGAGAAAATCACTATACATCCCGTGCTCCTCATGTCAGTAGAAAATATGCATCTCTAACCGTGGCAGAAAATTATCAAGAACTCTACAAATCCCCTTTTGCACAAAACTGAACCATCAGGAATGACTCTTTCTAACTTAACCAAGCTACACAAGCCATCAAAATCCAAGAGCATTGCCACGAAATATCTGTGGAAACCCACCACTTCATAAGAATCCAAGAACCGATCATATCCATTACCATATTGATCCAGCCTACTACCAAGTTGTCCTAACCCTCTAAGTTCCTTCCGAATTACCTTCAATTTATATGTTTCCTTGCTAGCACATCACGATCCTTAACTAAAACTTGACCTACAACTTTAACGTAACACCACACCACCTAAGGCTCATAAGCCACTGAATTCTCTCTTAGATATTCTCAAAAGCACCACATTCAAAGTACCTACCCTGAAAGGACTTCCTGCGAATCCAAGGCCATTACCTTTACCTTCATGATACTGCTATACAGAACCCCATAATGATATAGGAATACTACTAGTCTTGACACCTTCCAGTGCAACCTTAGTATCTAGCCAATTGTAGAACTTGAAAATATCCAATTATTACATGTGGAATCTTGAACCAATTAGAACCATTCTCGAGAGTCATTCACTCTACTGGAACTTAAATTAGCCTAATCAAACAACCAAACAACCTGTGCCCCATTAGCACTCCGACATCGCAGAGTGTAGCCCTACCTCAATGCAACCAAGCAACTTCCAATTCCATGTAGCGCACACCCTTTACTAATAGTCACTCAAGACATTTCGTGGTTCTCATACACCTTATAAAAGCATGATATAACCTTTGTAAAAATTTCCCTTTACTCGAGCCATCCTCAGTCTCAATATCCGTAAGCTATAACTGATTCACCCGTATGCCTCAAATTGGAACCTACATAGAACATAATCATGCAACCAAATAATCATTAGCAGACTCACCCACGTGGCTCGAAGCCATAGATCAAAACACACACCATAACTCATAACACATATACTCTATTGCTGCCATAGTACCATAGTGAGATTAAACTCAATCCTTCATAAGCTCGTGAAACACAGACCATCTGATACTTCAAATCTTTCGCAAATCTCACATTCACTCTCATAACAGTTAAACCCACTCTCTTAAGTGACCCAAGTTTAAATTTCAACACATTTATTTCACTTGTAAATGGGATCTTCTAACAGACAACATAAGGATAACACAACTTCAGAACACTCCGCAGGAGATAACCCACCTGTTTTGCCTCAAACTAACATTTCTATATACTTTCTACCATCATAAACATTACGCAGTCACTTAGTCTTCCTGAGCCTGAAATCATACCGCAACATGAAATTTACTTCACTCCTAACTAGGAAACATGAAATGATTCTTCACACGCCCATAACTCGGGGCTATAACTCGAAACAAGACAGAAATCAAGCACATAATAGTTCTTCTATCCTCAGTAGACCCTTCTCATCGCTTCTAGACCGTACAAATATACCTCGCAGTCACATTACCCTTATTACGTACTATCCAGTCCATACTTCCCTTAATAGGGGCACAAAAACACATATAGATCAGGCAACACGTGCCTATGCAATCAGCAGCCCAGGGCTCAAGCTATAGGTAACCATCCAGCCTCAAGTCTTCCAGACTGGCCCAACATTAGCACACAGAGATCACTTCTCTCCCCTCGATTCGGGAATCACAAGCCATCGATGCACATCTGATACTGAGCGCTCATGCGTGCATACAGAAGCGTGGAAAGAATCCAAAGAATTACATTTCAAGCTGAATCAAGGACACATAATAAAAATTCAATAATTGTGAAGTTTTTCCTAAAGCTTCTGCTGCCCCTCGAGGATAAATACAGATGTCTCCGTACCGATCCGCGAGACTCTACTAAACTTGCTCATGACTCGTGAGACCTATGTAACCTAGGCTCTGATACCAACTTGTCACGACCCCCAAACTCGGACCCAGTCGTGATGGCGCCTCTCGTGAAGAGAAGGCCAGCTGACACATTTCCAACCCAGTTTTTAAGCAATGAAACAATAAGAATTATGCTTAGAACATGATATAAACTCAGAAGTACCAGTGACAATACAAAATAGTTCATGAAATACAACCCAACACAGCCCAATACTGGGGTGTCACCAGTCATGAGCATCTACTAAGCTCTAAATACAACCGACAAAGTCTGAAATGTACTAAGTACAAACTAATAGAATAACAAAGGAGGAAAGCAGTGCTGCAAACGCCATCATCTATCTTGCTAAACTCCAATGAATCTGCCTCCGATCAACCAATACCCACTATCGAGTTCAGTAATACCTGAATCTGCACACAAGGTGCAGGGAGTAAAGTGAGTACTCCGAGTCAGTGAGTAATAATCATAAATAAAGACTGAGTGATAAGAACTCACAAAAAGTGCATCAACATACTATATAGAAGTAATACAAAACTAGTAAGAAAGCAATGAAGCTGTGAAATCTCTTAAATCATCTTAGCTCAGTTTAAACTTCTTCAAAAATGGCTTTTCAATAGTTAAGCAATTGAATGCAAAACATCTAGAATAGATAAGCATAGAGAATCCGACCTTCGGGCACAATTACACAACCAAACAGGTAAATGATAGGTAAATAAAATAGATAAACACATAAAGGTTCGCACCTCAGGCACAACGTCAACAACTCCGCCCCTCGGGCAATATCTCAGATCAATACCAGCCCCTCGGGAAATCACATAGAACAATAACAGCCCCTCGGGCTATAACTCACATCACAATGGGTACCCGCGCTCACTAGGGGTGTGTAGACTCCTGGAGAGGCCCCTTATGGCCCAATCGCAATATCAAGCCATCTCGTGGCTTCATCACTAGGCTCTCGGCCTCATATCAATCAAGCCACCTCGTGGCGTACATAATTCAAGCCATCGTCCTCAAATCAATATTAGTGTTTCCTCACAACATAGGCCCTCGGCCTACTCAGTCAAAAATTCTCACAAGCCACTCGGGCAATAGTAAAATAGTGTTTCTAAGCCCAAACATCATTTAAAATATCACTTAAGTATTGAAAATGGGTAAACATGGATAAGTATAAAAATAGTGGAAAATAACATGACTGAGTTTAAGTATAAAGTCAAAACAGTGAGGAAATATTAATAAAAATCCCCGAAGGGTTCAAATAGTTGGCACGAAGCCCAAATATGACATTCAACCCAAATAATCATGATAGAAAATAGATTTCAGTCAAATATGCGGTAAAATCATCAATCAGGATGGATCAAGTCACAATCCCCAATAGTGCACGACCCCACGCTCGTCATCAAGCGTGTGCCTCACCTTAATATAGCACTACGATGTGCAATCCGGGGTTTCAAACCTTCAAAACATCATTTACAATCATTACTCACCTTGATCTGGTCCAAACTCTAGCCTGCGATGCCTTTTCCCTCACGAATGGAACTCCAGGTGCTCCAAATCTAGCCATAATCCGATATGACCATTAAAATATGCTAAGGGAACAAACCCACTCGAAAATATCAAATTTTACATTAAAATCCCGAAATTGCTCAAACCTGGCCCCCGGTCCCATATCTCGAAATCTAATAAAATTAACATCAATGGAATCCTCATCCTCTTACAAGTTCAGACATATCAAATTTTCCAAAATCCGACCTCATATGGTCACTCAAATTCTAAAAATTCATTCTCCAATTTCACGCCCTCATTTCCCAACTCTTCCTCAAATTTCCCACAAATTTTCATGATTAGACAAACACAAGGTATAAAGCCCAAATAGCTTACCTCTATGGATACACTTGATCCCCTCTTGAAATCACAACTTGGAGCTCTAAAATCGCACAAAAATGGTGCACAAATGACTGAAAATTGCGAAGGGGCATTTTTTATACATTCTGCCCAGCACTTTCGCACATGTGATCCCACAGGCGCACCTGCGCTTCCGCTTCTGTGGAAAAATACCCGCTTCTGCGGATTTCACTTACTCCTTAGATTTCGCTTCTACGACCCCAGGTACCGCACCTGCAGTCTCACAGATGCGGTAAAAGTCTAGATTCTGCGGCCAACACCGCGTTTGCGGTCTCCTTTATGCACCAGCGGCATCGCACCTGCGGTCACCAATCCGCAGGTGCGGAAACAACAGAGGCAACAAATTTTTTGCTGCAAAACTCTAACTCCGACTTCCCAATAATTATCTGAAACCATCTCGACACCCCTGGGACATCAATCAAAAGCACAAACATATCCCATAACCTCATTGAAACTCGTTCCAACCTTCGAAACGCTTAAAACAACATCACAACACCAAATTCTCATCGTATTCAAGCTTAAGAATTTCCAAATCTTCTAAATTACATTTTTGATAAACAAAAACCCAACCAAACCACGTTCGAAGGATTTGAAATTTTGCACATATATCCAAAATGACACAAGGGAACTACTGCAACTCTCGAAATTCCATTCCGACCCCTATATACAAATCTTACCTATTAACCGGAAAACACCAAAATCTCAATTTCGCCAATTCAAGCCTAAACCTTCCACGGACCTCTAAAATGCATTTAGAACACGCTCCTAAGTCCCAAATCACCCAATGGAGCTAACCAAATTATAAAAATTCTGATCCAAGATCGTATACCAATAAGTCAAATATTGGTCAAACTTTTCGATTTTTCAAGCTTCAATCTGGGAACTGTTCTTCCAAATTCATTCTGATTACCCTGAAAACCAAAACCAATAATTTACATGATTCATGATACATCACAAGGGGCAAGTCATGCCCGGAACTGACGAGCAAAGTGCAAAATCTCAAAACGACCGGTCGGGTCGTTACATCTTCTTCAGCACCTCATCCATATTCCTAGAAACACGCTGAAAAATACTCCAACGTTCAATAATCCTTGGTCTGAATTTGGACTTTCATTATTGAACGACATAAGTGAAATGTGATTGTTTTCATAGAAATAAAAAAAAGCTCTTGGATTGAAAAATACTTTTTTATATATTGCTTGAAGTACAAACCACTCATTTTTGTTGGCGGCTTATAGGTTTGGTCACATTCTAAAAAAGTACACAATGAATTCAGCGATAAAAAACTATAAGTGAAATACATATCTTTAACACACACACACATGAAAAAAAACATATCTATAATAAAAAACTACACCTTTCTGCATGAAGTTTTCATACTGCAGGACAAAACTTCAGCATCTTTAGACTGAAGTATTAGAAAATAAACTAAATAACTTCAGCATATTCTCTCTGAAGTTTGGAAAAAATTCATTACAAAAATTGCAGATTGCTGGACAAAAACTTCAGCATGTTTTGTGTGATGTTTTAGGAAATGAACAAAAAAAAATTCCACATAAATAAGTCTGACTCTTAAAAGATATAGTTACAACCTTATATATGACTATTAATGGGAAATGTTTCCAAAAAAGACTATAGCCTATAAAGTGTGACTATCAAAAGCTATAAATTTTAGATAAAAAAGGTTCAAGTTTCTAACTTATATATGCTAAATTCAGCTTATAAGGCATGAAGTTTTACATTGACGTACTATGTTATTATATTAAATGAAAATACAGCCTTCAAAATTGAAAAAATATTATACACAAAAATGAAACAAGATTTTCATTTATATAACATAATATACAACATAAACATTAATAAAACACCACCATCATCAAAACATTGACAAAACAAAAGAGGAGCCACAACAAATATTAACAAAACACACAGAAGAAAAACATAAAAAAATAATTACGGAAACTAAGCGTCATCACCATCATCAGAACAGTACTCCTCAATCTCTCAATATATCTCATCATCATCCGAATGAGATAATTATAGGATACTCTAGCAAAAGACAACAAAGTCTAATGAGATCGCACTTCAACTTGTTGAATTCAGTACGCAACTGACTTTGTATAACTATTACTCTATCCATAAGACAAGGAAGTCTCTTCAAGTTGTTTTGCAGCTTGGAATCATCCCAGATGAGAAACTTAAAACCATCAAACTGCTGGACAACCTTGTCAAACGAGGTTGAATAAACTTCACAATTGTGTTTGAGTTCAGCATGTTCTGGAATGATTCATCGGCAAAAAAGTTGTGGTCTATTCTTTCCTAATCAGCCTTTATTTGATCCCATGTTTGCATAAGATTAACCATTGGTACGTTACTATTCCAATCAGATTTTAAACTCTCACACTTCTGCATAATTTCATCAATTATAAGGTTCCTACTTCCGCTAGCACCAGACATTTTTTCTTTAAAAAAATAAAAAGGCTAAGGATGAATATAAATTTAAAGAAATATGATAGAAGTTTATGAATGACTATGAAATTTTCAAGTGAAGATATTGTTAATGTACCCAAAGAGTGCACTTAACCAATTTAATATCTATGACGACCCGACCCGTCATCACGTGATTTACCACCCCGTTTTTCCCTTATTGTATTACTTTATGTTTCATTATCAGGGTTGAGTGCGTTAGAATTTAATTGGAGTAATTTTGATAAGAAATGAGACACTTAGTCTCTTTTAAGAAGACTTCAATTGGAAAAATCAACCGGATGTTGACTTGTGAGTTAGAGGGCTCGGAATTGAATTCCGATGATTCGGTTAGCTCCGGGTGATGATTTAAGGCTTAGGAACGCAATCAGAAGTAATTTTGGAGGTCCGGTGAAAAAGTTAGCCTATTTTGGCGATTTCCGGTTGATAGGTGATATTTTGATCCGGGAGTCGGAATAGAATTTCGAGAGTTGCAGTAGCTTTGTTAGGTGATTTTGGATATGTCTGCAAATTTTCAGGTCATTTGGATGTCGTTTGGTCAGGTTTTTGATCGAATGTGAGATTTGAAAGTTTAGTTGAATTTAGGCTTGAATCCGTCGTGATTTGATTATTTTTGTATTAATGGTCATGTTTTTATGATTGGAACAAGTCCGTATGATATTTTGGAGTAGGTTGGTGTTTTTGGTTGGGGTCCCGGGGTGATTTTGGAGGTTCAAACGGACCATTTTTGGTTGGTATTGAGATCAGATTTTGCTGTCATAAGTGTTGCAGACTTTTGTTCATCGCGTTTGCGTGGTGATAGAAGTGAACGCGTAGAGTAATCTGGAGAGGGCTTGAAATTTGGCCATCGCGTTCGCGTGGGGTAGGATCGCGTTCACGTTAAAGAAGAAGATTGGGCATCGCGAACGCGTGGGGTCAGACGCGTTCGCGTAGTGGAAGCTGTTGGTTCATCTCGATCGCGGGCCAATTGACGCGTTCGTGTACAAGGAAAATTGGGCAGGTCTGGAAAATGTGCTTCGCGTTCGCATGAGAGAGGTCGCGAACGCGATGAAGGAAAATCAGGCCTGGACAGAATGTTTTAAGGACATTTCCCGAGCGACCCAACTCATTTCTTTCACCATTTTTGAGCATCTTGGGAGCATTTTGATGGGAAGTAAGAAGGTTTCGAGTGGGAATCAATTGGAGGTAAGTTTTATGAGTTAAATACATGATTTTATCGAAGATTCATCCATTAATTCTCTGAAATTGGGTACAAAAATTGAAGAAATTAGGGCTTGATTTTTGCTATGTAAATTTGGGATTTGGTGGCTCATTTGAACTCCGATTTTGATGAACTTTATATGTACGGACTCGTGGAGAGACGAGGATTCCGAAAATGTGAACTTCATAATTTTTCGAGAAGTGGGCCTGGGGCTCGGGTTTTGCTAGTTTCGAGGTTTTTGCTTTAATTCGATTGTTTTCGATTGGGTATTATCCCATTTGCATATTGTGATGTATTCGCTCTGTTTTTGGCTAGTTTCGACGCACGTGGAGGCCGATTTGAGGGGCAGAGGCATCGCGGGCTTGAGATTTTGCCGGTTCGAGGTGAGTAATACTTGGGAATGATATCCTGAGGGTTTGAAACCATGGATTTGCACATCTTAGTGCTGTACTGAGGTGACTTGCATGCTGGACCTGAGCGTGGGGTAGAGCACCGTTGGGGATCGTGACTTGGTCCGTCCCGGTTGTTGGTTTTTACCGCGTATTTGCAAACAATTTGTTGTTATCATTATGAATTGGGCTCATTGCCATACTTGGGGCTTATTGCCGATCATTTGAACTCTTTATGAACCGTCATCACTGTGTTCCTCACTATTTGAAATATTTTTGAACTCAGTCCGTGTAAATTACACTGTTTTATGAGCTCAGCTATATTTTTTACTCAAACTTGGAGTTTTAACTGATATTTGAACTATCGTTGAGCTGAGTATTATTGTTTTACTGATGCCCGAGGGGCTATTTGACTATTTTTGGACTGATTGGGGCCGAGGGCCATATGTGAGGGCATGAAGAGTGATGTGAGTAGGCTTTCAGGCCTCGAGTGATATGTGAGGAGGCTTTCAGGCCTCGAGCGTTATGTGAGCATATGCATATACATGCATGGATCGGGCCGCACATCGCAACGGTGTGATATTGATATTGCGCTTGGGTTGTAGGAGCCCCTCCGGAGTCTGAACCCCCACAGTGTGCGTGGGTACCCAAATGGATCGGGTTGCGCACCGCAGCGGTCATATGCATTGCATTGCATTCATTCATTTAATCCTGTTTGTACTACATGGCATGACATTTAGCACTCATATATCATTGGCATACATACTGTTACTTGCCTTGTTGACCAGATGTCCTGGTGTTATATGTTAAGGGTACTGTGCCCAAGGGGCCGATTTATGAGCCGACTTGCTCTAACTGATATAGCATTCATATGCTTGGCTGTTGAAAAAGGAAAAAGGGATATTTGTAAAAAGAGATTTTGTAAAAGAGATTTTTAACTGATCTTGAGATTTTCTAAAAGATTTTCACAGTATTACGGTTTTTTATCAAAGGGTTGTACTATCCTTTATACCATTTTGGTGTGCCCATACGTGTTTTCTTATTGCTCAGTCATTATTCTCTCTTATTACCACTGAGTTGGAAGTACTCACTTTACTCTTTGCACCTTGCGTGCAGTTGCAGGTATTGTTCACCCGGTAACGGGTTATTAGCAGGACCGAAGGCCATATTGTGGCAGTTGAGCAAGGTGACCGCCAGCGTTCGCGGCACCGTATTCCATCTTTGAATTCCAGCTTTATCTTGTATTTATATATATACTTTGTTGGACCAATAGTAGTGTCCCTACTCATTAGATGCTCGTGACTTGTGACACCCCGGTCGGGTTGTATTGGGATGGAATTAGTAGTTAAATGTCAGTAAGATGTATTTTCTATTCATTATGGTTAATAGCTGTTTCATAAGAGGATTTGGGGGTTGTTGGCTGGCCTTGTCTTCACGAGAGGCGCCATCACGACCAGTGTGGTTTTGGGTCGTGATAAGTTGGTATCAGAGCCTAGGTTACTAGGTCTCACGAGTCATGAGCAGGGTTAGTAGAGTCTCGCGGATCGGTACAGAGACGTCTGTATTTATCCTCGAGAG
>MU758398.1:118990-137607 GCA_026770625.1 Nicotiana glauca
TTGTGTTGTGATGGTACTGAGGAGTTTGAGTTACAGCTCTTTTGTTGGAGTCGTTTGTCATGAGTTGAGTATGTTCAGATCGCCCATCATTGGTTCGCGGATTATACAAGTTGTGGCTTAGGCCTGTGATGAGATGTCATATCACCAGAGTGGTGTGTTGAATTCGAGGTGATCGTTGGAGTCATTAATAAATGTGAACAGATTTGATTTCAACTTGTTAGAATGGTAATGCCGAGGTTTGGCTCAGAAATCTGTTGTAGTATCAGTCAAGAGGGAAATGGATTCATGAATGGTTGATCTGAGAGGTGGGTTCAGTATATCGCGTGTTCAGTTGCCGTTGGCAGTAGATGAAGGTATTGAAATGAGACTTTATCTAACAAGAGATTTTCTATCGATATTTGGTTGTCGTAGGCAGCTGTTGTGAATGGAAGTTATCACTGTATGTATTTGAGTTATGTGGTATATCATGTGATTACAGCCGAGGTTGCAGGTATAGATTATTACAGCTGGTTCGGGTTTATTCTGAGTTAAAATGTGAGGTTTTGATCTTGTCTAAGATTTCAGAGGATGAAATGTAGTTCTATGGTTTATGGACTAAATAGGTTGAAAAACTTCAGCTATAATGCATTTTCGGATCTATATGAGGTAGAGTGACATGGGATCACCCAGGTTTATATGCATGGTAAAGTTATTCAGCCATTGGTGAACTTCTAAGACAACTCTGGGTCCGCTCGAGGACGAGCATTTGTTTAAGTTGGGGAGGATGTGACGACCCGACCCATCGTCACGTGAGTTATCACCCCGTTTCCCCCTTATTGTATTACTTTATGTTTCATTATCGGTGTTGAGTGCGTTAGAATTTAATTGGAGTAATTTTGATAAGAAATGAGACACTTAATCTCTTTTAAGAAGACTTCAATTGAAAAAGTCAATCGGATGTTGACTTGTGAGTTAGAAGGCTTGGAATTGAATTCCGATGATTCGGTTATCTCCGGGTGATGATTTAAGGCTTAGGAGCGCAATCGGAAGTAATTTTGGAGGTCCGGTGAAGAAGTTAGCCTATTTTGGCGAAGTTAGTATTTTGGCGATTTCCGGTTGATAGGTGATATTTTGATCCGGGAGTCGGAATAGAATTCCGAGAGTAGCAGTAGCTTTGTTAGGTGATTTTGGATATGTCTGCCAATTTTCAGGTCATTCGGACGTCGTTTGGTCGGCTTTTTGATCGAATGTGAGATTCGGAAGTTTTAGTTGAATTTAGGCTTGAATCTATCGTGATTTGATGATTTTTGTATTAATGGTCGTGTTTTTATGATTGGAACAAGTCCGTATGATGTTTTGGAGTAGGTTAGTGTTTTTGGTTGGGGTCCCGGATGCCTCGGGGTGATTTTGGAGGTTCAAACGGACCATTTTTGGTCGGTATTGAGATCACATTTTGCTGTCATAAGTGTTGCAGACTTTTGTTCATCGCGTTCGCGTGGTGATGGACGCGAACACATAGAGTAATCTGGAGAGGGCTTGAAATTTTGCCATCGCGTTCGTGTGGGGTAGGATCGCATTTGTGTTAAAGAAGAAGATTGGGCATCGCGAACGCGTGGGGTCAGATGCGTTCGCATAGTGGAAGCTGTAGGTTCATCGCAATCGCGGGCCAGTTGACGCGTTCGCGTACAAGGAAAATTGGACAGGTCTAGAAAATGTGCTTCGCGTTCGCGTGAGAGAGGTCGCGAACACGATGAAGGAAAATCAGGCCTGGACAGAATGTTTTAAGGACATTTCCCCAGCGACCCAACTCATTTCTTTCACCATTTTTGAGCATCTTGGGAGCATTTTGACGGGAAGTAAGAAGGTTTCAACTGGGAATCTATTGGAGGTAAGTTTTATGAGTTAAATACATGATTTTATCGAAGATTCATCCATTAATTCTCTAAAATTGGGTACAAAAATTTAAGAAATTAGGGCTTGGTTTTTGCTATGTAAATTTGGGATTTGGTGGCTCATTTGAACTCCGATTTTGATGAACTTTCTACGTACGGACTTGTGGCAAGATGAGGATTCCGAAAATGTAAACTTCGTAATTTTTTGAGAAGAGGGCCTGGGGCTCGTGTTTTGCTAGTTTCGAGGTTTTTGCTATAATTCGATTGTTTTCGATTGGGTATTGTCCCATTTGCATATTGTGATGTCTTCGCTCTGTTTTTGGCTAGTTTCGACGCTTGTGGAGGCCGATTTGAGGGGCAGAGGCGTCGCGGGCTTGAGATTTCGCCGGTTCGAGGTGAGTAATACTTGGGAATGATATCCTGAAGGTTTGAAACCCCGAATTTGCACATCTTAGTGTTGTATTGAGGTGACTTGCACGCTGGACCTGAGCGTGGGGTAGAGCACCGTTGGGAATCGTGACTTGATCCGTCGCGGTTGTTGGTTTTTACCGCGTATTTGCAAACAATTTGTTGTTATCATTATGATTTGGGCTCATTGCCATACTTGGGGCTTATTGCCGATCATTTGAACTCTTTATGAACTGTCATCACTGTGTTCCTCACTATTTGAAATATTTTTGAATTCAGTCCCTGTAAATTACAATGTTTTATGAGCTCAGCTATATTTTTACTCAAACTTGGAGTTTTAACTGATATTTGAACTATCGTTGAGCTGAGTATTATTGTTTTACAGATGCCCGAGGGGCTATTTGACTATTTTTGGACTGATTGGGGCCAAAGGCCATATGTGAGGGCATGAAGAGTGATGTGAGGAGGCTTTCAGGCCTCGAGTGATATGTGAGGCGGCTTTCAGGCCTCGAGTGCTATGTGAGGAGGCTTTCAGGCCTCGAGCGTTATGTGAGCATATGCATATACATGCATGGATCAGGCTGCACGCCTCAGCGGTATGATATTGATATTGCGCTTGGGCTGTAGGAGCCCCTCCGTAGTCTGAACCCCCACAGTGAGCGCGGGTACCCAAATGGATTGGGCTACGCGCCGCAGCGGTCATATACATTGCATTGCATTCATGCATTTACTCCTGTTTGTACTACGTGGCATGACATTTAGCATTCATATATCATTGGCATACATACTGTTACTTGCCTTGTTGACCAGATGTCATGGTGTTATATGTTAAGGGTGCTGTGCCCAAGGGGCCGATTTATGAGCCGACTTGCTCTAACTGATATAGCATTCATATGCTTGGCTGTTGAAAAAGGAAAAAGGGATATTTGTAAAAAGAGATTTTGTAAAAGAGATTTTTAACTGATCTTGAGATTTTCTAAAAGATTTTCACAGTATTACGGTTTTTTCTCAAAGGGTTGTACTGTCCTTTATAGCATTTTGGTGTGCCCATACGTGTTTTCTTATCGCTCAGTCATTATTCTCTCTTATTACCACTGAGTTGGAAGTACTCACTTTACTCTCTGCACCTTGCGTGCAGTTGCAGGTATTGTTCACCCGGTAACGGGTTATCAGCAGGACCTAAGGCCATATTGTGGCAGTTGAGCAAGGTGACTGCCAGCGTTCGCGGCACCGTATTCCATCTTTGAATTCCAGCTTTATCTTGTATTTATATATATACTTTGTTGGTCCAATAGTAGTGTCCCTACTCATTAGATGCTCGTGACTTGTGACACCTTGGTCTGGTTGTATTGGGATGGAATTAGTAGTTAAATGTCAATAAGATGTATTTTCTATTCATTATGGTTAACAGCTGTTTCATAAGAGGATTTGGGGGTTGTTGGCTGGCCTTGTCTTCACAAGAGGCGCCATCACGACCAGTGTGGTTTTGGGTCGTGACAATATCTCAAAGGTAACGTTTTAGGTCTGCTCACTATTTTACATTCAGTGAAATTGAATGTAACAAGATAAGTAGGTGGTAAATGCAAAAAGAAATATAACTTCAGCTTAATAAGTCCACAAATTTTCTATAGTAAAAAAATAACTTCAGCCTGAAAAGTTTTCACTTAATCAAATTGAAAATACTTCATTTATTATTTGTAAATGCAAAAGTAACTTTTCAGCTCATTTACTATACATCAGACAAATTTAAATGTAAGATGAAGTACGTGATAAAAGACAAAAAAAAAATAGCTATAAATGCAAAAAAGATAAGTATCAAGTTAAAAAATACCAAAACACTGAAATTTTGTCCTGCAGTCTGAGCGTTAGCAATGAATTTTCCCTAAAAACTTTAGAACAAAACTGCTGAAGTTATTTAGTTCATGTGCTAAAAGTTCAGACTAAACATGTTGAAGTTTTTCTATTCATTTCCTAACACTTCATACTAAACATGCAGAAGGTAAAACTTCATGCTAATATAGCTTGAAGTTGTTTAACATTGAAGCTAAAACTTCAAGCTAGTGAATTCTGAAGTTATTTAGTTCATTTTCTAAAACTTCATTATCACGACCCAAGTTCCCCCTCCGTGAACTGTCGTGACGGCACCTAGTCTCTAAGACTAGGTAGGCCTAACAATTTGTGGAAAATGAAGTAAACATACGAAACTAACAATTTACAGGTAATATAATAAAGGAGTTTAAAATGCTGCTTGGCATATACAATAAGAACACTCTCAAACTGAACATAGCACTCCCAAAACCCGAAATCTCATAAATCAAAAGCTAAAGAAGTACATAGTGTTCTAACTTAAGAAGTCTAAACGAAGAAAAATACAAGAATTCTGTAACTGCAGGGAGAATAGAGAGGGACTTCCAGGTTTGCGGCTGAGACATATATACCTCGAAGTATCTGGATCACCTCGCCTCACATATAGTATAGCTGAGCAGAAGAACCTGGATATGCACACAAAAAACATGTGCAGGAAAGGGCATGAGCACACCGCAGCGGTATCCAGTAAGTGCCATGCCTAACCTCGGTCGAGTAGTGACGAGATCAGGTCAGGGACCTTCCGGTTATACATATATAATAAGGTAAAACCCTATGGATTATGCTATGATAGCTAAAATACTAATAGTAAATGAAATATGAAATCACAGAAAGAAATAACTCAGTACACAGAGATAACAACAAGGGATCTCCCAGGATAACGTCCCATAGTCCCAAAAGTAAATGTACAAAGGATCTCCCGGGATACTGTCCCATAGTCCAAATCGTAAACGGGCAGGGGGATCTCCCGGGATACCGTCCCATAGTCCCAAACATAAATGTGCAGGGGGATCTCTTGGAATACCATTTCGTAGTCCCAAAGTAACATGTAGAGGGATCTCCCAAAATACTGTTCTGTAGTCCCAAAGTAAATACACAACCAAATCAATATACACAACAGTCTCTGCCAGTTATCTACAGTTCTATTGAAGTTCGTATCACGAAATAGGTAATTCCTACCCTAAACATGATACATAGAATCAAAGTAAGCAGTTAAAATAGATAAGACAGTTAAGGCACATAAGAATGCTTTCCTAAGCTAAGTAGGAGGATACATGAACTAGAAATTCTTAATTCAAGGTAAAACACAGATATTTACTTAACGAAAATGGGGTTTTTCAACAATTAGCACGTGTACGCGCTCGTCACCTCACATATACGTCATTCCTATAACAACAATACTAAAATCCTAAGTGGAGTTCCCCACACATGATTAGGAAAGACACTTACCTCGAACCAAGCTCAAAATCAATCCGATATCACGCTCTTGCCACGAGTATCCAACTCCGAGTGGCCCAAATCTAATCAAATAAATTACATAACTTAAATGTAGCTACAAGCAAGTCATTTAACTAATGAATTCAAAGCTAAGGTGAGAAAATAGAAAAACACCCAAAAATCCTCCCCGGGCCCACGTCTCGGAATCGGGTAAAAGTTACCAATTTAGAGCACCCATTCACTCGCGAGATCACTCGTCTAAAAATTACTCAATTCCGACACTTAAAACCCGATCAAAACCCAAAAACGCGAATAGGGAACTTTTCCCCCAAGTTCCCATTTTTCCACTCAAATTCCTTGATTAGATGAGTAAAACAAGAATAGATTGATGAAATATAAACGAATAGGGTTAAGAATCGTTACCCACTGGTTTCCTCTTCAAAATCCTCACCAAATCGTCTTCTCCCGTGCTAAAAATCGAAATTGATGTTATGAACTTCAAACCCTCAAAATTTTCTATTTTTGCCCAAGGATAACCGCATTTGGTGTTATGGGGCCGCATTTGCGGTCCCGCACCTGCGGAAAAGGTATCGCAGGTGCGAAATCCTTTTATCCAGGCTAGGGCCGCATCTACGGTCACTGGGTCGCATTTGTGGTTCCCTAGCTGTATCTGTGGTCCCTGATGCATAAGTCCAAATCCGCTTATGCAGTTCATGCAGCGGCTTTTGCGGCACCGCACCTGCAGTCCAAAATCCGCATGTGCGAAAACAACAGGTTCAGCACTTCAGAAATTGCCTAAGTCCAAGTTCTCATTCGTTAAGCATCCAAAACTCACCCGAGGCCCCCGGGACCTAAACCAAACATACCAAGCAATCCTAAAAATCATACGAACTTAGTCAGGCCCTCAAATCACATCAAACAATGCTAAAACCATGAATCACCCTCCAATCTAAACTTAATGAACTTGAAATTCCATAATTCTACAACCGTTTCTGAAACCAACCAAATCACATCCGGTTGACCCCAAATTTGGAACAGAGGTCATATTCAACACTACGGACCTAGTCCAACTTCCGGAATCAGATTCCGACCCAGATATCAAAAATTCCACTATCGGCCAGAAACTCCAAAAATTCAACTTTCACCATTTCAAGCCTAAATAAGCTAAGGTCCTTTAAAACACGATCCAGACATGCCCCTAAGCTAACAGAATGGATAGAATACCATTTCGAAGCCGTTTTCACAATGTTCTGACTAAAGTCCAAATTCTATGTCTTAAGCTCACATTTAGAGACTAAGTGTCCGAAAACACTTCGAAACTCAAAATGAACCATCTCGGCAAATCACAATAGAAGAAAAAGACACGGTGAAAGCAATTAATAGGGGATCAGGGCGTTAATTGTCAAAATGACCGGCCGGGTCATAAAATCATCCCTCTCTTAAAACATTCGTTTGTCCTTGAACGAGCATAGAGACATACCCGAAGTGGTAAAAAGAAGAGGGTAACGGCTGTGCATATCCTGCATGGCCTTCCAAGTCGCCTCCTCAACCGGCTGACCCCACCACTAAACCTTTACTAATGCAATGCTTTTCAACCTCAGCTTTCGAACCTGCCTGTCCAATATAGCCACTGGCTCATCAACATAAGATAGATCCTTGTCCAAATGGACTGAATATAAATCCAACACGTGAGTCGGATCACCGTGATATCTTCGGAGCATTGAAACATGAAATACCGGATGAGCTCCTGCCAAGCTGGGAGGTAAGGAAAGCTTATAAGCAACCTCCCCAACACGTCGCAATACCTCGAAGGGGCCAATAAACCTTGGGCTCAATTTGCCCTTCTTTCTAAATCTCATAATGCCCTTCATAGGTGTGAACAATGGCAGCTAACTCAAGATCATGGATAGGGTAATTCTTCTCATGTATCTTCAACTCCCTGGATGCGTAAGCAATCACCCTTCTGTCCTACATCAATACCGCTCCAAGGCCAACTCTCGAGACATCACAATAGACAGTATAACACACCGAACCGGTAGGCAATATCAAAACTGGGGCTGTAGTCAAAGCTGTCTTGAGCTTTTGAAAGCTCTCCTCGCACTCTTCCATCCACTGGAACAGAGCACACTTCTGGGTCAGTCTGGTCATAGGTGCTGCAATAGATGAAAACCCCCGAACAAATTGACGGTAATAACCCGCCAAGCCAAGAAAATTGCGGTTCTCTATAGCTGAGGATGGTCTGGGGCAACTCTGCACGACCTCCACTTTCTTCGGATCAAATCTGCACGGCCTCCACGTGACCCAAGAACACCACGGAATCCAACCAAAATTCACATTTCGAGAACTTAGCATACAACTTCTTTTCTTTCAAGGTCTGGAGCACTGTCCTCTGGTGCTGCTCATGATTTTCCCTACTCCAGGAGTATACCAAAATATCATCAATAAAAACAATCACGAATGAATCAAGGTTTTGCTGGAAAACACTATGCATCAGGTGCATGAAGGCTGCTGGGGCATTAGTCAGCCCAAATGACATAACAAGGAACTCGTAATGACCATACTGGGTCCTGAAGGCAGTCTTCGGGATATCTGGCTCCCGAATTTTCAAATGATGATAGCCTAAACGCAAGTCAATCTTAGAAAACACACAAGCACCATGTAACTGATCAAACATGGCATCAATACGAGGCAAAGGATAATGGTTCTTCACTGTCACTTTGTTTAACTGGCGATAATCAAAGAACATATGCATAGAACCATCATTCTTCTTCACAAATAAGACAAGAGCACCCCAAGGTGATACACCGGGCTGAATGAAACCCTTATTAAGTAATTCTTGCAACTGATCCTTCAACTCCTTAAACTCAGGAGGAGCCATACGGTACAGAGGTATTGAAATGGGCTGAGTGCTCGACAACAGATCAATGCTAAAATCAATGTCTTTATCGGGCGGCATGCCTAGAAGATCAGCTGGAAACACATCAGGGAAATCCCGTACTACTGGGACTGAATAAATAGAAGGAATATCCATACTGACATCTCTCACATAAGCTAGATACGCATCACAACCTTTCTTAACCATATGCTGAGCCTTAAGGAAATAAATAACTCTACTAGGAGTGTGACCTAAAACACCCCTTCACTCAACACGCGGTACACTTGGCAAGGCCAATATCACGATTTTGGCGTGATAGTTAAGAATAGAAAAATGGGGTGACAACCAGTCCATGCCCAAGATAATATCAAAATCAACCATGCTGAGCAATAATAAATTGTCTCTGGTCTCAAAACAACTAAGAACAACCAAACACGACCGATAAACGCGCTCCACAATAATAGAATCTTCCATAGGAGTAGAAACATAAATAGGGAAACTCAAAGAATCTTGAGATATACCTAAATTTGGAGCAAAATAAGAAGACACATAAGAATAAGTGGAGCCTGGATCGATTAGAACCGATGCATCTCTGTGACAGACCAAGATAGTACCTGTAATGATAGAATCAAAGGAGACAGCCTCAGTACGGGTGGGAAGAGCATAGTATCTGGCCTGGCCTCCCCCTCGAGGGTGACCTCTACCTCGCTGACCTCCACCTCTAGCTGGCTGGGCCAGTGGGGTAGCAGCTGGTGTTTGGACCATAGCCTGAGAACTCTGCGGGGCATGTTGTGGATGAGAAGTCTGTGGAGGTGCACCCCTCTTAAGTATGGGGCAATCCCTCACCATATGGCATGTGTCACCACAGTCAAAACAAGCTCTAAGAGGACGTGGTGGCTATGAATGGCTCGGGCCAAGTCTGCTGGACTGACCACTGGAAGCACCCCGTGCAAGAGGCACACTAGATATTGGAGGTGCATAATAAGGCTCCTAAGGCCTAGGTGGGGTTGGAATACCACTGGTAGAAGAGTTGAATGAATGGGGCAACTCATATGCACCCTACTATGACGACCTACAGTTGGGGCACGGGTACCAGAATAATGGCCCGACTCTCGAGACCTCTTGGCCTCCCTCTCCTCTCTATCCCTAGCATACATACCCTCAATCCTCCAAGCAATGCTCACCACCTGCTGATAAGATATATCCATCTCTAACTCACGAGCCATGCTATACCTGATACTGGGAATAAGCCCCTCAATGAACCGGCAAACCCTCTCGCGAACCATAAAGACCAAAGCTGGTGCATGTCTAGGCAAATTGGTATGACGGACAGCATACTCAGAGATGGTCATAGTATCCTAGCGCAAATGCTCAAACTCCACGTGCCAGGTGTCCCTAAGACTCTGGGAGACATACTCCCTCTTGAACATATATGAAAACTGAGCCCAAGTCAGGGAAGCTGCCTCATCCGGACTGTCTAACTCATAATTACGCCACCACTGATAGGCGGTTTCTCGAAGCTAGAAGGTAGTGAAGGAAACCATGCTCGATCTTATTATGTCTATAGTGCGGAGGATACGGTAGCACTCCTCAATAAATCCAATGGCATCCTCTGAGGCTAGACCGCAAAAAGTCGGAGGTTGATACTTCTTGAACCTCTCAAGCCTCTTCTACTGCTCCTCTGAAACCACTGCCCTTTCCTCGGGCTAAACCAGGGCTACCGGCTGTACAGGAATAGCCTCCGGTACTTGATCAATATGAACTCGCTGCTCAGGAGTGCGGGCAACATGAGTCTGTGCTCCTCCCCCGGCCTGGGATTTAGCTACAGCAAGGGGAAGCAACCCTGCCTGAGCTAGAGTGGTATACATAGTCATAAATTGTGCCAAAGTTTCCTAGAGTGCTGGAGTATTCGTAACAGAAGTATCAGGTGTCTGAACTCCTGCTGGTACTACTGGTGGTACCTCGGCGGTAGCTCACGCGGGTGCTCTGGCTGTACCACGAGCGCGTCCTCAGCCTCTACCTCGGCTCCGGCCTCTGACGGCTCCAGTAGGGAGTACGGGTGTCTGATCATCTCGAGTAGCATGTGTCCTCACCATTTGTGAGAGAATACAAGATAGAAGTTTAGAATTGTGATATCAAAAATCTCGCACGACAAGGAAATCAAACGAAGTGGAATTTTCCTAATAGTTACATAGCCTCTCGTAGATAAGCACAGACGTCTCCATACCGATCAGTGAGACTCTAATAAATCGGCTTGTGATTTATGACTCCTATGGACCTAGAACTCCGATACCAACTTGTCACAACCCCGGTTCGCCCTCCGTGAACCCTCATGACGGCACCTAGTCTCTACGACTAGGTAAGCCTAAATTGTAGAAGGAAACCAAATTTTACGGAAATAAAACAATTTAAAACAAGAATAAAGAAATAAACATCGTTTAAATGTGCCACTTGGCATACTCAATAATTAGCTCTCAAAACCAATACATAAATCCAAGACCCGGAAACCCATGAATCACAAGCTAAGAATACTACATAGGGTTCTGACTCCAGAATGTCTAAACAAAGTAAATACAGAAGGGTTGTACATACAAGACAGAATAAAGAGAGACTCTTCGGTCTGCAAACATGGCAGATATACCTCAAAGTCTCCGAAAGATCGTCTCGCCTTAAGGATAGAAAGTCTGAGTAGAGTTACCTAGATCTGCACATGAAAAACATGCGCAGGAAGGGCATAAGTACCCCACAACGGTACTTAGTAAGTGCCAAGACTAACCTCGGTTGGGTAGTGATGAGGAAGGTCAGGGCCCTACTAAGATTAAATAAAATATAAAGTCCGACAGTGTAGAATAGAGCATGTATAAATAAGTACAACGTAAGAGTAACACAGGACATAAAGAATAACGTCAACTGAAACAGAAACAAGACTCACGATAAACAAATACAGCTCAACGCAGAGGTAACAGTCGGGGGATCTCCTAGGATACTGTCCCGTAGTCCCCAAATGTAAATATCCAGTGGATCTCCTGGGTGCAGTCCCATAGTCCAACTCATAAATGCGCGAGGATCTACCGGAATACCACATCCGTAGTCCCAAATATAAATACTCAGTACTGGGGGAATCTACCTGGTGAAATCCCGTAGTTCCAATGTAAAAGTGTAGGGGATCTCCCGGAATGCAATTTCGTAGTCCCAAAGTAAACATACAGGGGAGCTCCCGGGATACCGTCCCGTAGTCCCAAAGTAAATACACAGCAACAACAAGAACTCAATTCAATCAATTTCATACCAAGGTAAAGCAGATAATTCTAACCTAACATGCTTCATGTACTATAAATAAGGCAGCTAAAGCAATTAGAGCAATTTAGTCAATTAGACATACTTCTCTAGAAACAGTAGGCTTAATTTCCAAAAAGTGTAAGCAAGAAAATGAAGAACACAATTTAAGGCTATTTTTAATGAAAAAACTGGATTTCCAAAAACTAGCATAAGTACGAACTCGTCACCTCACGTACAAGGCATTTCAATTATCACAGTATCATTCCTAAGGGGAAAAGTCCCCCACACAAGGTTAGACAAGCCACTTACCTCAAACCGGCTCAATTATCAACCCGAAACCACATTCTTGTCACGTGTATTTGACTCCAAATGGCCCAAATAAATTCAATTAAATTTCATAATATAAATAACACTTCAAGTAACCGATTCTACAATTAAATTCTAAGCTAATACGCGAAATTAGGTAAAATAACCAAAATGCCCCTCGGGCCCATGTATCGAAACTCGATAAAAATCACATCAATGGAATCGTTATCTTCCCACAAGTCCATACATATCAAGAACACTGAAATTAGAGTCCAAATGACCCCTCAAATTCTCATTTTAAAGTCTCTTAATCTCAAGCCCTAATTCTTCAATTTTATGCATAGATTCCACGATTTACTAGGTAGATTTCACATTAGAAACAAGTTATAAGACCAAGAATTTTACCTCCAAGTGATTCCCTTTGAATCCCTATTCAATCCCCTTCAAAGAGCTCCAAAAAATATTAAAAATGGTGGAAATAAATCCCTATGTCGCGGACAAGACGACCTTTTAAACCTTCGGCCCAGGCCTGAAATCCTTCTTCGCGAACGCGGTCAAAGCCTCGCGTTCATGAAGTACAAAGTAATCTTCACCAAAATTCCTCTTTCACAATTGCAACAACCCAATCGGGGATGCGATGCTTTGCTCAGACAGGCCTTCGCGATCGCATAACCCCTATCGCGAACGTGTTGAGTAAAAATCCACTGAAGCTCATCTGCTCTTTTCTTCTATGCGAACGCGACACCCTCCCGCGAATGCGGTGCACAAACACTTAGCCCTTCCAGAAAGCATAACCTACCTCATGAATGCGAAGGCTTAAATTCCACCTTCCTCAAATGACTCCTCGTGAATGCAATGGTCCACTCGCGAACGCGTAGAGTAAAATACCTGCAACAGTTGAAACCAAAATCTGCAACTTTTCTTTAACTTAAGATGGTCCGTTCAACCCTTCGAAACTCACCCGAGGCCCTTAGGACCCCAACCAAACATGCCAACATATCCTGTAACCTCATTCAAACTTGTTCCAACCCTCGAAACTCCCAAAACAACATCAAAACACCAAATTTACATTGGATTCAAGCTTAAGAATTCCAAAAACTTCTAAATTCTGCTTTTGATATAAAACTCAACCAAACCATGCCCGAATGACCTGAAATTTTGCACACACATCCCAAATGACACAATGGAAATACTGCAACTCTCGAAATTTCATTCCGACCCCTATATCAAAATCTTACTATCAAACCGGAAACTTCAAAAATTCGACTTTCGGCATTTCAAGCCTAAATTAGCTACAGACCTCCAAAACACAATCCGAACATGCCCCTAAGCCTGAAATTACCCAATGGAGCTAACAGAGCCATCATATTTCCATTTTGAGGCCTTCTTCACACTATTTGAACTATGATCGACTTTCCAACACTTAAGCTCTCATTTAATGACTAAGTGTCCCAAAAATCACTGAAACTTAAAACAGAACATCTCGGCAAATCAAAATACCAGAAATAAACACGGGGAAAGCAGTTAATAGGGGATCGGGGCATAAATTCTAAAAATAACCGACCGGGTCATTACAAAAACATATCTAAAAATTGTGCCCATAAAAAGGAATCTACCTCAGCTGGGCTATCCAACTCAAAACTACGCCACCATTGATAGGCTGCCCCTCGAAGCTGGAAGGCAGCGAAGAAAAACCCAATCGTCTTTGCTAGACCAATAGTGCGTAGGATACAGTGGCAACCTCCAAAAATCTCTGAGCATCCTCTGATGCTAGACCACTAAATGTAGGAGGGTCGTACTTCTTGTACCCCTCAAGCCTTCTCTGAAACTACTGCCCTACTCTCGGGCTGAGCTGGGGCTACAGGTGATACCAGAATAACCTCAAGATCTGATCAACCTGAACCCGCTGCTCTGGAGTGCAGGCGGCGGGAGTCTGTGCTTCTGCCCCAGCCTAAGATGTGGTTGCAGCAAGGGGAATCAACCCTGCCTGAGCTAGAGTGGTGTATATGCTCATGAACTGTACAAGTGTCTCTTGGAGAGCTGGAGTAGTAGTAACAGTAGGCATATCAAGCGCCTGGGCTCCGACTGGAGCTACTGGTGGATCCTCTATAGAAGATCACACGGGTGCTCTGGCTGCACCACGTGCGCGTCCCCAGAATCCAAGTAAGCTATTAAAACAGATAAGACCGTTAAGGCACATAAGCATGCTTTCCTAATCTAAGCAGGAGGATACATGGACTACAAGTTCTCAATTCAAGGAAAAACAAATATATTTACTTCATGAAATGGGGTTTTCAACAATTAGCGCGTGTATGCGCTCGTGAATACACGATATTCATATAACAACAGTACCAAAATCCTAAGGGGAGTTCTCCTACACAAGGTTAGGCAAGCCACTTACCTCGAACCAAGCTCAAAATCAATCTGATATCATGCTCTTGCCACAAGTATCCAACTCCGAGTGGCCCAAATCTAATCAAATCAATTACATAACGTAAATATAGCTACAAGCAACTCATTTAACTAATGAATTCAAAGCTAAGGCGAGAAAATAGAAAAATGCCCAAAACTCCTCCTCGGGACCACATCTTGAAATCGAGTAAAAGTTACCAATTTAGAACACCCATTCACTCATGAGATCACTCGTCCAAAAATTATTCAATCCCGACACCTAAAACCGATCAAAACCCAAAAACTTGATTGGGGGACTTTTCCCCCAAATTCCCATTTTTCACTGAAATTCCTTTATTAGATGAGTAAAATAACAATATATTGATAAAATATAAACGAAATAGGGTTAGGAATTGTTATCCACTGGTTTCCTCTTCAAAATCCTCACAAAATCGCCTTCTCCCGAGCTAAAAATCAAAATTGAATTTATGAACTTCAAACACATGACTGCATCTGCGGTCCCGCACTTGCGGAAAAAGCATCGTAGGTGCGAAAGCCACTTATCCGGGATGGGGCTGCATCTGCGGTCCCTATTGATACCCAATTTTTCTCTCATATATTTTAAAATGTACATACACACTTTTAAAATACTGTACATGCATTTACACACATGCACAAGTATTTTTATAATTTTTCTTCAATTTTTAAAGGCCCTAAATCCATTTATTTTTGCATTTTTAATCACATAAATGTTCAAAACTATCCGTCATATTATTTTATGATGATTTAATCATCTAAATTCATCATTTATGTTTATATGAGTGTTCAAATATTTTAATTACATTTTTTATAATTATATTTATATTTTTAGGACTTTAATTGCATATTTTGCAAAAATAACCTCTACATATGTATAACTACGTTATCTATACAAAAAAATGGCTTTTAATATTTTTATGATATTAAGCAATTATTTTTAAATCACCTTCATGTATGATAATCATTTTTTATCATTTAATTATCTATTTTTAAATTATTTGTTTAGTAAAAATCGGTATTTAATAAATAGCCCCTAATTTATACCCAAAATCGGATCCTCCCAATCCAATTCAATTAAAAACCAGGCCCAAATCTACCCATCCCAAACCCTTAAGACTTCTACCCGGCCCCAATCCCCTCTAATCTTGGCCGTTGACCACAGAGATCAACGGCCACCATTAATTCTTTCCTTTTTTATTCTCAATGACCCAAAACCCTAATCATTCTTCACACACCAACCGCCCTTGAATCCCCTCTTCTCCGGTTCTTTCTGAGACCAACCCTAACCCTAATCACCCCCACCTAAACCATTTTTTAATCACTTCAATTTTTACCTGTTCCATGGGATTCCATGGTTGTTTCAGACCTCTACTGGTCTCCTTCTTCTTCTGGTTGTTCGATTTTGCTATCTCATGAAAGAGATCTAGCCCAGATCTTGTTAGAGACTCTTTAAGAGTCTGCCTACGGCCACCTCCATTTATGAGTGCTATTATCTTGAGTTTTATGGTTCGAATCTTTGGTTCAAAACCAGATTCTCTTTACCCCACCCTTTACCTCAAAACCCTAATCTTTTAGACATGAATCTGTCCAGATCATTGTAGATTTGGAGTGGTTTTGAGTTTGTCAGTGATTTTTCTATACAGATCTCTTATTTCTTTACTGTTAATCGATTCTAAATGTTTTTCAAAATGAGGATTCCACTTCGTCTATTTTTGCAAAAAGCTTTTTTGAAATTCCTTATGTGTTTAATTAATCTTTTCTTTAATGACTATGTTCCAGTCTTAGTTGTTTGATTGTTCGCTGTTCACTTCAACATTTTGCCCATTATTTTAGGAATAGTTGATAGACTGACTCAACCGTCTAATGTTTCATGTTTTGCTGAGATGATTTACCGTATCTTACATGCTTTCCTTAATTCTGAGATTCTTAATTGACATTCCTTTCCTATTAAGCTTAAATAAGAGTTGTTTGACCCCAGATTGGTCTCTAATTACTTATGTTACCTTATTTGTGTGGTTAACTTCTTGATTTATGGTGTTCTGACCCTAATTGGCTATCAAAATCGCTTCTTTCCTTATTTGAAACTCAATTCAAGTTATTTTTGGGTATAACTCCCTGATTTTCTGCCCTGTCAAGCTTGATTGATTGTTTGATTGATTTCCTTGCCTTATTTGCATTGTTGAACCACCTTGCCTTATTTACTTTGCACCACTCGACTCCTTTAAATACATGACTCTGTTAAAAAACACACACACAAACCTAAGGAAAAACACCTCTAAAAACTCTTGCTCTTTGCTGTTATTTTTCTATTACACTATCTAGCCGGTTGAAAGCCAAGGCTAGATCTTGGATCGTATTTACCTGACTCTCCTGCTGCAAATTCCTAACTGGTACGCCTCACTTTAATATTATTCACACATCTGTGTGACTTAGTTTATGTACTTCCTGCTCAACATGATCACTTGCATATTACTATATTAGTATTCTTCTTGTTCTGAAGATACCAACTTTCATGTCATTGAACCAGTATGTTTCCCTGATACTAGCATGCTTGCTCTTTACTAAGGCCTATGCGGTTTTTCCCTGCCTTCAATATTTCTACATTGTTTGTTTCCAAGACTTATGTGGCTTCCTGTTCCTAGCATGTCTACTTTCATGTTGTTTGAATTAGTATGTTTTCTTGGTATTAGTATGCCTATTTCTGAGACTTATGTGCTATATGCTAATGCCTTAATCAGCATGCTTACTTACATATGTTTAAACCTAGAGGGTCTTGTTTTCAACATGTCAACCTACCTATTTCTATTCACTAGACGTATGTGCTGTCCTGCTTACAGCATATCCATGTGTCTGCCCCTACGTCATTAGACCGATGATTGTTGTCCTGTTATAGATGTTCATCCCTAATAAACCTATGATTAAATCATGGTATCTATGCCCTCAACTTGTTTGCCTTTATGTGTGACTGTTTGATCCAACATACTACCCTGTGATCGGTACAAGGCTGTCTGTTCACCTAGTATTAGTTAATGGACCAAGACCATAAGAAACCTTCGTTGAACCAATGGATCTTATCTGTTGTTAATTGAGTTCAAGGCTGATACTCCTTCTGCTAACTCTAGGCAATGTGAATAATTGCTTTGTAACTATGCCGTTGTTCTTAGAATGCTTTTGATTGTTGTTTTCAGTCTTGAACTGTTTTAACCCTTAAAGGTTTCGACTTCTGAGTTGTTTTCCCTCTGGAACCTCTAAAATGTTTTACTCCTAAATTATTTTCCTTAAACTGCCACTACTCTTTTGAAGCACTCTCACTCCTATTCTTAGAATACCTAGGGTCCTACCCCTCCAGTGTGGGCACTGCTTAGGAGTCCATGAGACTCCTCTGAACTCTGACACACTGGGGCTGGCCATTCCACACTGCACAAATTTATTGCTCTTTAAGGAGGATCTTGGTGTGAGCATTGCCCGAGGTCCCTGAGGCTGTGAGCACGTGATTTTTGCCTTAAGCAAATTATTCCTAAAAAATCCAAAACAAAATGATTTTTTTTTAATTTTTGTTGATATTTGTGGCATTTTTGTGTTAATTAGTTGCATAATAATTCATATTAAAAATTAAAAAAATATATGCATATGCATTAGGATTTTAATTTTTACAATTAATTCATGGAAAATAAAAAAAAAAAATCATTTTTAGTGTTTTGTTGAAATTTATTATAAAATAGATATTAAATAAATTCTAGAAATTAATTAGTTTAACAAATTGATAAAATCAAAAAAAATAAATACAAAAATACAAAGGAAAAAGAAAATAAAAAAATACACAAGAAAGTATGATACAAAAATACAAAACAATTAGATTTGGGCTAAAAAATCGGATCAGTTATTAGCCCAAGATCATGAAATGTCCATGCCCAAAGAGAAATTTACCCGGTCAGCCCTAGCTCTAAACCAAACGACGACGTTTAAGAAAGCTCAATCCCAGCCCTTGAAAACATTGATCCAATGGTCGTGTGACTTGATTTCATTAAAAGAAAAAAACGACGTCGTTTAATGCTCATCCAATCTCAGCCGTTAAAATTGGCTCATCCAACGGTTGAAGTTCATTAATACCTTTTTAATATATTTCATATACCAAGCTAAAATCA
>MU758399.1:11540-54573 GCA_026770625.1 Nicotiana glauca
GGGTTCATTCTCTTCAACTCCTTTTAAGAGCTTTAAGAAGTGATTCTATATATAAGCACACAAATGTGGTTGTCCCTCACCAATGAGGGACAAAGTGCAAGACAAAATTCACTTATTCAAATTTTCATTTTCCCTCCATTTCCAATTCACACTTCTTCTACTTTAAAGCCAAATGGCTTAAAGTCTCCAACATATGTAGCCCATCACTTCAGTCTCCTCAAGAATATCTAAGTCATACTTTCATTGTCAAATAACAATACCTGAGCTAGAGAGCAACCTCAATACCTAGAAAATACTTCAATCTGCCCAGGTTCTTAGTCTGAAAGTGCTGAAAGAGATGCTGCTTCAGATTAGTAATACCATCTTGATCGTTACCAGTAATAACAATATCATCAGCATAAACCACCAGATAAATACACAGATTAGGAGCAGAATACCGATAAAACACAGAGTGATCAGCTTCACTACGAGTCATACCGAACTCATGAATAACTGTGCTGAACTTGCCAAACCAAGCTCGAGGGGGCTGCTTCAAACCATATAGTGAACTGTGGAATCGACATACAATACCACTTGACTCCTCCTGATCAAAAAAACAGGTGCTTGGTCTATATAAACTTATTCCTCAAGATCGTCGTGGAGAAAAGCATTATTAACGTCTAAGTGATAAAGAGGCCAATGACGTACAACAACCATGAACAAAAAAACACGAACAGATGCTACTATATCCACGAGAGAGAAAGTGTCACTATAATCAAGCCAAAAAAACGGAGTGTATTTGCAACAAGACGAGAGCTTTAAGCCGATCAACCTGGCCATCCTGGCTGACTTTGATTGCATAAACCCGACGACAAACAACAGACCTGGCCATCCTGGCCAACTTTGATCGCATAAACCCGACGACAACCAACAGTAGACTTGCCTGAAGGAAGAGGAACAAGCTCCCAAGTGCTACTCGCATGTAAAACAGACATCTCCTCAATCATAGCATGTCACCATCCTAGATAAGATAGTGCCTCACATTTAGACTTAGGGATACAAACAGTGGACAAAGATGATATAGAAGCATAATGAGGTGATGACATACGATGATAAACCGAAACAATAGGAATTAGGATTAAGTGTGGATCGTATACCTTTGCGGAGTGCAATTGGTTGACTAAGATGAGACAAGTCCACAGTAGATACAAAATTTGATGCATGGCGTGAATCACCTGGGCCTGATGCTGGAAGTAGACGACGATGATAAGTCAAGAGTGGTGGACCTGCAGAAGGTTGAACTGGACTAGGTGGTGGAACTGGAGCTATAGGTGGTAGAGCTGCAACTAGAGTTGTAGGTGGTGGAGCTGGAGTTCTAGAAGAAGATGAATGGGAGATAGTGACTGAATCTCCAAATATGAAACTGGTAGCACCTCAGAAATATCTAAGTGATTACCTGTACCTGTGAAGTATGATTGAGTTTCAGAGAAAGTAACATCAACGGACATAAGGTACCGCTGAAGGTCAGGAGAATATCATCAATACCCCTTTTGCATTCTCGAGTAACCCAGAAATATGCACTTAAGAGCACGAGGAGCTAACTTATCTTTACCTGGAGTAAGGTTATGAACAAAACACGTGCTTCCAAAGACACGGGGTGGAAGAGAGAACAAAGATAAGTGGGCAAACAGGACAGAGAATGGAACATGATTCTGGATAGCTGAAGATGGCATACGATTAATAAGATAGAAAGATTTAAGAACTGCATCTCCCAAAAAATGCAACGGAACATGAGATTGTATGAGTAGGGCACTAGTAGTTTCAATAAGATGTCTATTCTTTCTTTTAGATACCCCATTTTGTTGAAATATGTACGGACAAAATGTTTGATGAATAATCCCGAAGGAGTTCATAAATTGCTGAAATTGGAAAGACAAATAATTTAGGGCATTATCACTACGAAATGTGCGGATAGAAACCCCAAATTAATTTTGAATTGCAGCGTGGTAGGTCTGAAAAATAGAAAATAACTCAAACCGATTTTCCATCAAAAATATCCAAGTGCACCTGGAATAATCATTAATGAAACTGACAAAGTAGCGGAATCCAATGTAGAACTGACCCGACTAGGACCCCAAACATCTAAACGGACTAAAGTGAAAGGTAACTCTGCTCGATTATCAAGACACCGAGGGAAATGGGAGCGGCAACTGGCATGAAACATACTCTAGAGTGGATAAGTGAGATAAATCAAGTACCATTTTCTAAAGTTTTGACAAACTGGGATGTCCCAACCGTTTATGTAATAAATTTGGTGAATCGGTAACAAGACAAGTTATTGAAGGAAGACAAGATGTGAGTCCATGTGATTTTGCAAGGACAAGGTAATAAAGTCCATCTGATTCATGTTCGGTACTAATGATTTGCCCCGTACTGCATTCCTGTCAAGGTCATCAAGATATAAAATATCACATTTAAGTGATTTGGCTAAGCGACTCACAGCCATGAGATTAAAAGGACTATTGGGAACATAAAGAACTGAATCTAAAGGTAAGGAAGGAAATGAACTTGCTTGACCTATTGCAGTTTCCATGGTTTGAGACCCATTCGCCATTGTGACTGTTGGAAAAGACCACGAATACGAAATACTAATGAAAAGAGATTTGTTACCAGAAATATGATCAGATGCACCCGAATCAATGACCCAAGACTCAGAGGTTGAAGATTGGGAGACACAACTCACTCTACTATCTTTTTGCACAACGTAAGCTATCCCTGAAGATGTTTGTTTACATGCTTTGTACTGAAGGAACTCAATATAATCTGATAGAGAAACCATCCAACCATTCATACTATTGGATCCTATTTCGCTATAATTTGTTTCTCAAAATCTTGACTAAAAGTAGTAAGGTTAACTTGGAATAGTGGAAATCAGTAACACCTGCGGGAAAACGGAAGAATTAGCTGGAAAACACTGTTCACAACAGAAAACAAAATACGATTTCACGCGGAAAATACTGTTCAAGCTGGAAAAGCACTGTAGCTAGCCGAAAAATTCCAAAGTTGTTGGAATTTGTCAGCAATAGGACTGGTCGACTTGAAATTGCTGTGCGAGTAAGCTTCCTAGAAGAAAGTTTGTCGGGAATCTGGCTGTAAGGGGTCTCACGCGCTCGATGCGTGCACAGATCTTACCGGAAATTATGGAGTCAGCCCGATGCGTGATGGCGCGTGGGTGTGATTTTTCCGGTGGGATTTTCTGGGTTTGGTTGCGGGACTACGACGGACCTTGTGGTGGTGTTGGTTTGTTTACAACACTGATAAATAGTGACTTTGACGCAAACATTCACTTAGGTCACCAGAAATTGTACGGTGACTGAGTTCTTTCTTCCCGAATGTCGCTGGAATGACACACAACGATCTTTTTTCACCAAATCTCTGATACTATGTGAGAATACACGGGAGAAAATATTATTACTTAATTAAAGTGTTGTAAAACCCTATTTATATACAATGATTATATAATAATTGTAAAACCCTACTTCCCGATGTGGGATACTATACATCACTAACTACTTAACAATCCCAACCCTACAAACATGAAAAATCGGATTATACTAGATACATGCATATAAAACAAGATATTTAACTCTAGGAGAAACATTAATCCTAAACTCGAGTAGAATAAAATTAAATTAAGTTAGGTATATAATAATCATTATTTCTTGATGATAATACCTTTATTTTAATTTTAATAATTTTAATTATTGAAGTTGATAATATACATCACATCCTTTGGGATGCGGCACTTATATAAGATGCTTTATGCACTATGCTATCATTTTTTGAGGCGGTGAGATTTCATATTCTTTAGAACAATAGCTCACTATATTTACTTTACATATTTTCTTATAAATGTAGCTAACACTATACGAAAGCGAATTTTAGTCTATTAACCCTAATTTGATAAAAAAAAATATTAGATAAAAAAGAACCCAAATTATGCATCTATTTGTTTGGAACGTAAGATTGTATTCCTCGCGTTCACTCGTCCTCATAATTCTCAACATCTGCCTCTTCTCTTATGAACACAAAGTAATTAAAATATTTATTTTCATACTCTGTTTACACTATAATTAATAGCTAAAACATACTCTAAATGTAGATTATATATTTAGATATAGCCCAAGAAGAAAAAAATCCAAAAAAAAAAAGCAGCAAAGGAAATCAAAGGAAAAGCTTATTGGCTTGGCTTTTAGAATAGAGCCGACACTTTTCATCTCCCAATACATTTCCACCGTCAAAATAGTACTATCACATTCACATCTCCATTATTAAAATTGTACATATTTTTAAATTTATAAATAATTTAATTTTAAATTCTTTATTTTAACCTTTTGTCTTAATAAAAAATTTTTATATTAACACAATAATATGACCCCATAAACTTTTTACCTCTAAGTTTTTAATATCACAACTTTCAAATTTTTTTTTTTTTTTTTTACTTTGTGCCGAATTAAAATAACTTAAATAATATAAAATAAAGGAAATACTCATTACTAGTACACATAATTATATATTATAACATAATATAAAAATTAGTTACGAAATAACTTATGTTTTATAACGAAGTGTTGATACTGTCATAGAAAGTTCTCACTTTACTATAACTTCCCCATCTCCCTCTCCCTCTTTCTTTTTATCTACAGTCGAAAGGGTCAATTATTCTCTTAGCAGAAGAAAAGTTGAACAGACTCTTGTAAGAATTTTCCTTTTATAGAATCTTTTCCTGAAAATATTTGCTTTAATACCTTGTGTGGTCAAGTTAGATCTTTACTGGGTTTTGATGTTAGTTTCATTTGGTGTTTAGCTTTTCTTCTCAAATTGTGTTTGACTTTGGTTTTTGGGCATTCACAGATAAATTGATCTTTGAAATTATGGATGTAGTTTCTTTGTTTTGTATATATGTATAGATTTGAGCTGTTGCTTCACGATTGGATTTTTCTGTGTTTTTCTATTCTGAATTTGTTGAAAATAGTTTGTTCTATAATCAACTGATAAAGGAAAATTAGTCCTATGGTCTCATCAGTCTTCTATTACTACATAGTTAGGTATTACAGGTTTTTTATTACGACCACCCTCTTTTTTTTTTTTTTTTTTTACATGAATATTTGGTATTTTAGATCTGGGAAAGTATGTCAATATTCTTGGATTTTCGCGGGAGATAGTTTGTACAGTTTTTTCTGTTGAGTTTCCGAGAAAATGAGAATTGCAGAGTGCTTATATTGTTTGGAGTTAATCTTGGCTTTATCTCATATGAACAAAACTATGCTTCTTTTTTGTGTCATCTAAATATGGGATCAATCAACTTTTTGTTTGTTTTTCTGTTTGATTTCAGTTGTGGAAATGTTTAGTGAGACTTTCTTATGTTCCTTGTTAATGTATTTGCAGGAGGGAAGATCATGTAATTTGATTGATTTCAATAGATTCTGCGCTCAATATCGGAAAAGCATAGGATAATTGAGGATTTTGGGTATTATCTGGTTAATCTTGTTTGGATTTTGTGGAAGTTGCAAGTAGCTTCACTTTTCTGAGGGATTGTTCTTCCTGTCAAGATGATGATGTTTGAGGAAATGGGGTTCTGTGGCGATCTTGATTTCTTTCCTGCTCCGCTAAAGGATGTTGAAGTGGCTGCTCCACACACTGAGCCAGAGCCGGAGCCGGTGGTGGATGATGATTATAGTGATGAGGAGATTGATGTGGATGAGCTGGAGAGGAGAATGTGGAGGGACAAGATGAAGCTGAAAAGGCTGAAGGAAATGACTAAAAGTAAGGAAGGTGTCGATCCTGCAAAACATCGTCAGTCGCAGGAGCAGGCTAGGAGGAAGAAGATGTCGAGGGCACAGGACGGGATCTTGAAGTACATGTTGAAAATGATGGAAGTATGTAAAGCTCAGGGCTTTGTTTATGGGATCATTCCGGAAAAAGGCAAACCGGTCGGTGGGGCATCTGATAATCTTAGGGAGTGGTGGAAGGATAAAGTGAGGTTCGATCGAAATGGCCCTGCGGCCATAGCCAAATACCAAGCTGATCATGCCATCCCAGGGATGCACGAGGGATCTAATCCAGTGGGTCCTACCCCTCACACCTTGCAAGAGCTGCAAGATACCACCCTTGGCTCGTTATTGTCAGCTCTGATGCAGCACTGTGATCCTCCTCAGAGAAGATTCCCATTGGAGAAAGGTGTTTCACCCCCATGGTGGCCCACTGGTCAGGAGGATTGGTGGCCTCAGTTGGGTTTGCAGAAGGAACAAGGTCCTCCGCCTTATAAGAAGCCTCATGATCTGAAAAAGGCGTGGAAGGTTGGTGTCCTCACAGCGGTGATCAAGCACATGTTCCCCGATATTGCTAAAATCCGTAAGCTGGTAAGGCAGTCGAAGTGCTTGCAGGATAAGATGACAGCCAAAGAAAGTACGACTTGGCTTGCCATCATCAGTCAGGAGGAAGCTTTGGCTCGAGAACTCTATCCTGATCGCTGTCCACCTTTGTCCTCAGCTGGTGCTAGCGGAACATTCATTTTGGATGACAGTAGTGAATATGACGTTGAAGGTGCTCAAGATGAGCCTAACTTTGATGTTCATGAGCAAAAACCAAACCATCTCAGCTTGTTGAATATTAGTGTTGAGAGATTCAAGGAGACGCTGCCTTTGCAACAACAATCTCATCCAAACAAGGATGAATTCATCACCAACTTAGATTTCACTCCGAAGAGGAAGCAAGCGAATGAACTGACTGTAATGATGGATCAAAAGATCTATACATGTGAGTTTCAACAATGTCCTCACAGTGAACTTCGCAATGGTTTTCAGGACAGATCTGCCAGAGACAATCATCAATTTGCTTGCCCTTTCAGAAATTCTTCCCAGTTTGGAGTTTCAAACTTCAACTTTAATAAAGTCAAGCCAGTTGTCTTCCCACAACAATATGTGCAACCAAAGTCGGCATCTCTGCTTGTTAATCGAGGACCACCTACCTTCGATCTATCTGGTGTAGGAGTTCCTGAAGATGGACAAAGGATGATAAATGAGCTTATGTCATTCTATGATAGTAATATACAGGGAAACAAAAGCCAAAATACGGGGAACATTGCACTGACCAAAGAGCAGCCGAATCAACAACCACGTGACAATTACCTACACACCCAAGGAATAATGGAGGAAAACACCTTCAAAGATGCTAATATTTCTACAAGTCATTCTATGCTGCCACAGGGTTCACCTTTCAATGCAGGCCCTAATGACAACTTTCATTTCATGTTTGGGTCTCCGTTTAACTACACTGGCAATTTACCTGGCATTGGATACGGTACCACACCGAAGCAAGATCTTCCAACTTGGTACTAGCCAGGAGATTGTTGACATGTATATCAAGTAGTCAGCTTTGGCTTCATAGACATAGCTTTTCCCTAAGAGGTAAAATCCCATGTAATTGGTCTGCTTTCTCGGGTACATTTTTAATCGCCTATAGCTCTCTTAGTAACGGAGTTTCAAGTTTTACCATGTTTTGTAGAGGTTGAAAAACTACGCATGGTTTAACAAACACCCTCAAATATTTGCCCTGCTTCTTGTAGTACATGTAGATATCTTTAGTAAATAAGTTACTGTTTCATCATGGCCAGTTTTATCAGTATAAACTGTTGAATATATTGGCTGGTTAAGGTCTTACTTGTTTGGGACTGTTCTCAAGATTGTTTTGAGAGGTCTACCCTTTTAAGTCTTGTAGCATGGTTGTTAATCCCCATAGCATTAGTAGTTAGCCTAGTATTCGGTTATTGGTAATCCTTATTACTACATGTTTTCCTACTATCTTGCTGCTGTTATTGCTGGTTGTTACTACTTTCTTTTTTTCTTTTCTTGAGCCGGAGGTCTATTGGAAACAACTTCTATACCTTTAAGATAGGGGTAAGGTTTGCGTACACACTACTCTCCCTAGATCCTACTCGTGGGATTGTACTTATTTTTATTGCTGTTGTTGTTAGCAGGGTTGTTAATGTTGACAAAGTTATGTAAAGAGGTGTTTTCTTCTATGATCATTAGCTTTTTAGTGAAAGAGGTACCCCATGTTTTTTTTGCATTATCCTCTTTTTGAAGGCTGTTACAAGGAAAAGTGCTGGTTTGATGAAATTTGACAGAGTGATTTGCTGTGCAATAAGCAATTATATTTTTTTTTTTTTTTGTAATGGAGTATTCGAAGAATGGCCGGGAATGAGTCTTCCTTTGAAAAAATATAGCTTTCAATTTTTTTTTTTTTATATATATATATATATATATATATATATATATATAATGGTTTGCTTTTGACAATCTTTCATGTCTTGTTGATAAGCGATGTATTTATGAAAAATTACAAAAAGTTGAATTCTAAATCTCAAAAGTAAAATGAGTTTATCAGTAAAAACATAAAAAAGTTGAATTCATCAAATATCAAGTATAAATTCGCCTTTAATGAGAAGAACTTTGAGTACATACCTTCACCTTCACCCGTCAAACAAAAGAATAATACGTAAATGATGGAGTAGTAATTAAAAAAAAAAAAAATTAAAACCTTCGCCCTTCTCTCACCCTTCAACCACATCCAAGAAAAATAAATAAATTAATAAAGTAAAGAAAATTGAACGAATAAGACAAAGATGATGTGAAGGGAGTAGACATGGCAATTATTATCACTACTTTGTTTTTAACTTAAGAAGAAAAACATGGTTGCCATCACATTCAATATTCTTGTGATTGACTATAATGTTCACTGAATTCTTTTCCTTTAAAGATTCGAAGGATTTGAAACTTTAAAGAGCAAAAATAGCATATAGATAACATAATCAAGATACTACCTTAATTTGAGTAATTCCTAGTCTTTTTCTCTCTCGAAGTCATTAGGTTTGCTTAATATTTTCATCAACAACAATTGTAGTTGACTATGTTTGTTTAAATATTAATCCCAAACAATTCTGAAAATCAAAGCTGAAATAGGAAATCATTTGACTTAGAATCATAAAAGCTGTCACTCTTAATAATTATCGTGAATCTCATTTTTCAAAAGTCAAAGTAGGGGAAATTTTATTATGCATAATTTAATTTGGTGCAAGAAAAGGATCAAACTTCAAAAAGATAACCTGAAACTTAATCAACGAGTAAAGTGAAGTTTGAGTTAATTTAAAAGTAGATGATATGTAACAATTTAACAAGGTGGATGTACAGGTCCAAATTTGACGACCACGACTACTACTGAGTACGACAAGGAACGGGGTCGTCATGGTGTAGTGTCCCATGGTCGTTATAAAAGGCAGCGACCAAAAAAGGTTAGCAAATGCACGACATCTGCAGTAGTTTAAGCATAGTGGGAGACAGTAGGAATATACTTTTCGAATATTCTTTGTGTTGTACCTTTTTAGGGTTTAAAAGGGAATTGTCCCTTATAAATAAAGGGGGAACAGTTTGTAAAAGGGGATGAAAAAAGTGAATGCAAAAGATAACCCTATTCATTGATTATAGATTTGGAGCTCAGCATCTTTGTCCGATATTAAGAAGGATTCTACCATCATCTAAAGATCATCTTTTATCTTGATCAATCTCATTCATTATGATTGATTCCTACATTTAAGTCTTTACATTTATGTGCATTTATTCGAATATTGTGTCATTTATCTTGCTTACTCCTTCCGTCATTTGATCTAGGTTTTATTGTGCTTGACTAAGATTGACCTCATCATCATTATCAATTATTTTAATAAAAAAGGTTTTGACATCTTTTGGTCAAAAATTTATCGCCGTCTGTGGGGATTTCTTCAGTTAAAATTGTATTTTAATCTAGATCATAGAAAGGGATAGTCAACTCTTCCTAGCTATCTTCGTTGATGGTGTTCAGGATGTTGGTTGTGACACCTAATATTGCTTTTAGCCATGCATCTAAAAGCAATAGTAGGTGTCACAACCAACATCCTGAACACCATCAACGAAGATAGCAGGGAAAATAAAGAAAATGGGACACCAAACACCACACCCAGGGGAAACGCTTCACCCCCCCCGATACGAAAGCGTAACTGCTTCACGCGAGAAGGAAGCCTCCACATCCACAAATAGGAGAGGCACCACCGATAGTGAGAAGATTACTTGAAGAATGGCTAACAATTACTCTGAACAACATGCTCAATAAACCCACCCAAAAGGATAACAGAGATGTTGCACATGTAGATGTCACGATGTTCGTTGATGAGCGAGATGTCCCCTAGAGGGAATGGCGGTAGCAGCCTTCCAGAACGGACTAAACAGGAATTGGTCGAGAGCGACCGGAAAAATATTAAGCAAGCTAATTAAATACCCTCCAACAACTTGGGAAGAAATCCATAACGCCCATTGTGCCGAGGTAAGATCCGACGAGGACGACCTCAACGGTTCGATCCAATGGTTGTTGTCAGTTCAAACTGAAGCAAGGAAAGATCGCCGCAACGACGGTCGAAGAGATAAGTCGGGGCCCCGTATCGATTGAGAAAGGCAACAACCCTACATCAGGACATCTATCTCACCTCCTCCGCAGCACACGGATGCTCCTTCTCAACACGTAGCTCCGCATCGGCATGAGAAAGGTATGCCACCACTCATATCTGCTCACAATTTTTGTGTCTCTCCTTCAGAAATAGTATACACAATGGAGAAACTCGGTACAAAGGTACAATGACCGCAAAAGATAAAGTCCGACCCAAGCACTCGGAAGTCGAACGCCCTCTGCGAATTCCACCAGGAAAGGGATCACAAAACCGAAGATTGCATAGGACTGCGACAAGAGGTAGTGAGAATGCTAAATCAGAGACACTTGAAAGAATTGTTGAGCGATCGAGGACGGGCTAACTTTCCCCGTGGACACGAACAACCCCAAGGACCTCTAAAACCGCCTTCTCCCGCTCGCACTATACAGATGATCATCAACGAGGGCGATGACACAGTAATCAATCATGTAAAGTTCACCATCACATATAAACTCAAATGGTCGATCACTCAAGAACGATATGATGACCTCGAAGATAGTATCATCTTCGATAAGTCAGATACCGACGGTTTGTCTTTCCCTAACTACGATGCTCTTACTGTTACTTTACGTATTGCAGATACTGATACAAAAAGAATAATGGTCGATGACAGGAGTGGCACGTGTATTATCCATCCTCGAGTCCTCGTACAGATGAGACTCGAAGATAGAATAATACCGCGTTGCATAACATTAACAGGTTTTAATAATGCAGTATAGCGAACTTCTAGAGAAATAATGCTACCTGTCCTAGCCGGGGAAGTCACCCTAGAAACGACGTTTCACGTCATGGACCAAGATACAAACTAAAATGCTATCATAGGGCGCCCGTGGATACACGCCATGCGAGCAATCACGTCCAGTCTCTATCAAGTAATCAAGTTTCCTAATCAATGAGGAGCATTCAGCATCCGGGGCGAATAACGTACCGCATAGGAATGATATCGCACCGCCCAAGATTGCGCCCATACCCAACAACTAAAAGGGGCAAGTGCAGAAGCATAGCAATCAATGATGTCGGGAACCAAACTTGAAGTACGGATAGACGTTATCAAGGATCCCGATATCGTAGAAGCATCCGAGTCGACGATAGAGGATCTCGATCCCATCTTCTAGATGGAAATGACAGTATAAAAAAGGCTTATATCGGGCACAACCTCTCAGATCCATGTAAGTTTCATAAATTCTGAACTGAGAATGCCGATATGTTTGCCTTCTCCAATATAGATATGCTAGGTATCTCGAAAGACATCGCCACGCATAAACTGAATGTTGACCCCCTCTACCAGCTAGTACGGCAAATAAGGAGGAAGTTCAATACTGCAATCAACGAAGCTGTCAGCGAAAAAGTCGATAAGTTGCTCGCAAATGGCTCCGTTTAAGAGTCAAGATATCCCAGTCGGTCGCCAATGTGGTCATGATGAAGAAGAAAAACAAAAAGAGTCGGATGTTGTGGATTTTATAGAGCAAAACAAGGCATGCCCAAAAGACTCCTTTCCATTGCAACACATCGACCAGCTTATCGATGCAATAACAGGACTCGAGTTTCTAAGCTTCTTAGATGCCTACTCGGGGTACAACCAGATCCTCATGGAGGAAGAAGTCCTGGAGAAAACCACTTTCATCACTCACCAAGGAACGTATTGCTATAAGGTCATGCCGTTCGGACTAAAGAATGCAGGGGCTACTTACACGAGATTGGTGACCAAGATTTTCAAAGAGCAACTCGAAAAAATAATGGAAGTCTACATCGATGACATGCTGGTTAAGTCGAAAAGAAAGAAGATTATATCGATCATCTGAAGGAAGACTTCGACATATTAAGGCAGTACGACATGAAACTAAACCCCGAAAAGTGCGCCTTTTGCATAACCTCGTGCAAATTCCTTGGTTTCTTAGTATTGCAAAGAGGCATCAAGGTTAACCCAGATCAAATTAAGGCCATCGAAGGAATACCGAAAATGTTAACCAGTAAAAAAATAGGTACAAAAACTGACAGGTTGGATAGCTGCCCTATCAAGGTTCATCTCACGGTCGTCGGACAGGTGTCATAAATTTTTTAGTGTGCTGAAGAAAAATAACGGGCTCTAGTGGAATTTGGAGTGTTTCGACGCCCAGAGAAAACTGAAAACCTACTAGTCCTTACCACAGTTACTCGCTAAGGCAGACCTAGGTGAATGCCTACTTGTCTACCTAGCCGTCTCCGAAGTCGCGGTGAGCGTTGTTTTGGTCCGTGAAAACAAAGGTACATGTCACGTCCCAAACCGAGGGACATGACCGGCGCCCGACCGGGTAGCCCTAGTCAAGCGGACCTGGGTGCCTTTCCTATCCCACGTGGTATCCCGTATTTTCATTGCTCATTAATCAAAGAAATTATCCATTTATAATTAAAACATCTTTTTTACAAAACATACATGGTTACTTAACGAGGTTTATAACTTACATCGCCCAATGTACAAAATACATATTTTCATAAGTTCGCAACCCACATTTACTGTCTATGGAGCCTCTAAGGATAAAAAGGATGATACAATACTTGCCGGTAACAAGGCTCCGGCTACACCTTACACCAAAACCAGAACAAGACTCCGAAATAAAAAGTGGCATGAGCCACGCAGGGCCTAAGAGGAAAGGGGCTCACCAATACAGCTGGCGGAAAGATAAGGGGAGCTACGGTCGGTGGGCTGGAGTGCCTGCTATGGATCCACCTACAATCATAACATGAATGTATCGCCCCCGACAAAAGGGACGTCAGTACATTGAATTGTACTGGTATGTATGAACAAACTTTTCCCTTAGTAAACTCAAACCATATATAAGTAACAAGTAGTAATGGAATCAACAATCAAATACACATGAAAGTAAACAATCAATCCAAACAAGTTTACAATCTCTCCATTTCCCCTTCAACATTTTCACATCAATGATTTCACAACTTTCTCATATTTTTATTTCAATAGTGATTTCGATCACTTTCCACCCTATTACCTCGGCCACCCTTATCACTACAACCCATACCTCATTACTTCGTGTTGCGGCGCACAACCCGATCCCACCGATCAATCACAATTCACAAACAACATAACAACGGCAACAATTCACAAAAAACAACAACAACAATTCTCAAGGAACAACAACAACAATTCACAAAGAATTTTCATAACCATCAATACCTCTTCCGTCATATTCAACAGTTCTTATGCAATTTAAGTCACCACAATAGTTGCCCACAACAAGCCAAACATGTTATCACCACAGTTGTTTCGATTGCATCAATTAGAATTTCTTTCAATCATTTATTTCTCAACTCTTACCACATAACATGTTCACAACCACACATTTGGTTTATTGCCAATTATTTACACAATTATCGGGAGACTTAACCACGAACACTCAAATCATACCAATTACAAGAATTTCACAAATAATCCACGTAGATGCCACGTACCAAATAGTCGTACACCAAACAAAGTTACTTTACAAAGGTCAAAGTTAGCCATACATACTTGGAGTCGAATTCCCTTTTAACTTCTATTTTCAATTCACCAAATAGTCTAGCAACGTCAATCTAGTGCACAAGTTAACTCATACGACTTAATATTGAAGCTCACAATTGCTACTCAAACTTATTTAGGTTATCAACCCCTCTTTGTACAATCCTTTACTCCTACCCAATTCCTGTTACTAGATTTTAGGTTTTAAAAAGCATGCATGTATATTTTCAACCATTATTTTCAAATATCAAGGCATAAGACTCCCCCTTAGTTTACACCTGAAAATCAATGAAAAAGGGTTAGAGATTTTACTTACAAGAATGGGGATGAAGACAATCACCTTGAAATTTCCCGGCCCCGATAGTTTTGAAGAATCAAATTGATGAAGATGAATTTCTCTCTTAAGAAACCTCTCTTCCCTCTCTCTTGGTTCAGAAATATCGTTAAAATGGGGGGTTGGGGTATTTTATTAAAAAGGGGTAGGGTTTAAAATTTTAGAAAAATAGTAGCCCGAGTCAGGTATGCGATCGCATTTGCGATCACAAAGATGAAATGCGGTCCACAGAATGAAACACCAAAGTGCTCCAAAAATCCAATCCTACTGTCTAGGTCTGTGGTGGAAATGCGGTCCGCATACACGATTTGCGGTCGCATAATGCACCGCATTTTTTACCTCAAATTTGACTGACACATTGACTCACTTTGCAATGAAAATGAGGTCCGCATATCAGTTATGCGGTCGCATAATGGACCGCATTTTGACCTCAATTTTAACCAAACCACTGACTCAATCTGCGGCAGAAATGCGGTCCGCACACTAGATTTGCGATCGCATTCTGGATCGCAAAATAGCACTTTTTTTGGAAAACTTGATTCTTTGATTTTTAAACGCTTAGATCAGTGCAAAATGGTCCAAACCGTGAAGAATTATACACATTCCCAACACATAATCGGGACTTGACACTACGAGCTACTAGATTTTGACGAGGCCTTACATGCTCCCCCACTTAAAATCATTCATCCTCGATTGAGGATCTTGAAAAATCAGTTGGTTTTTGAAACCATGATATGCAGACTCCAAATTTTCACCCACTCCCATATTTTTTAAATTTTTTGCCGTAGTTTCCTTTGTAATTTAGACATATCTACCTGTCAGGGAGCTCCCGAAATACAATTCCAAGCACTATTACACAATTACAGTTACCCCTACCACTGGTATACAATTTATTACCTCAACGATTGCACATATTCAATCACTTGCTACATTTTGCACATAAACTAATCACTTCAACGAGTCCCACATAATTTAACCGCTTCAACATACTACATGCATATAAATAAATAATTACCAATCTACACTACCATTAGTTGTTTACTTATCACATGAGTTCTTATAAAACTTTCATTTACCAAAAAGAAGTTCACATGCCTTAAACAATCACAACACATACAATTCTTACACCACTAGAGGGATTTCAATAGTAAGGCATTTAGGAAGAAAATATGGGGTGTCTTTGCACCAATTTGGACGCAATATCAATTTGTTTAGGGACAAGAGTTCGCACGATTACTTCTAGACTTGTTCAAACAGATGGGGATATTTTTCCTTCATTTCCTTTTCTGCTTCCCATAAGGCTTCCTCAACTCATTGACTTTGCCATAATACTTTAACTGATGCAACTTACTTATTTCTCAATTTACGGACTTGCCTATCAAGGATAGCAACCGGAACCTCTTCATATGACAACTCTTCATTAACCTCGATGGTATCGACTGGCACAATGGTAGATGGATCTCCAACCACTTTCTTCAACATGGACACATGGAACACCAGGTGCACTAATGACTTTTCAGGAGGCTTTGAGCGATCCGATACGGCCCGACATACCTAGGACTCAACTTCCCCCTTTTCCCGAATCGCATGACTCCCTTCATAGGACATACCCTCAAGAATACCCAATCATCAACTTGAATTTCCAAATCTCTTCGACGAACATCCACATAGGATTTCTGGCGACTCTGAGCAGTTTTCATCCTTTCCTGAATGACTTTAACTTTATCCATAGCCTGGTGCATGAGATCTGGCCCTATCAATTCTGCTTCACCTAATTCGAACTATCCAATCGGAGACCTACACCTTCTTCCGTACAATGCCTCAAATGGGGCCATCTGAATGTTAGCATGAAAGCTATTATTGTAAGCAAATTCTATAAGTGGTAAGTGATCATCCCAACTACCTTTGAACTCCAAGACACAAGCCCGTAACATATCTTCAAGCGTCTGAATAGTCCGCTCTTCTTGACCGTCAGTCTGTGGATGGAAAGCTGTGCTGAGATTCACCTAAGTACCCAAACCTTGCTAAAACTTCTTCCAAAAATTAGCTGTGAACTGGCCCCCTCGATCTGAGATAATAGAAAGTAGAGTGCCATGAAGCCTTACTATCTCCTTCATATACAACTTAGCATACTGTTCTGCAGTATAGGGTGGACTTGACTGGAAAGATGTGAGCTGATTTGGTGAGTCGATCCACTACTACCCAAATTGAGTCGAATTTGAACTGAGTGTGAGGTAACCCCACCACGAAATCCATGTTGATCATCTTCCATTTCCACATTGGTATTTTCATAAGCTGAGTTAACCCACCGGTCCACTGATGCTCAACTTTTACTTGCTGACAATACGGACACTTAGATACAAAGTCCGCCACACCCCTCTTCATGCTGTTCCACTATTAAATTTCCTTGAGATCATGATACATTTTCGTAGAACCTGGGTGTATGGAATACCTGAAATTATGAGCCTCTGCCATTACCCTCTCCGAAAGCTTATCCACATCCAGAACACATAGCCTACCTTGACACCGCAATACACCATCTTCGTTGCCGAGTGAAAATTCCGAAGTCTTGTTATTTAAAACTGCTTCCTTCATCTGAGCCAATGCTGGATCAATAAATTGCTTTTCCTTGACTTCTGCTACAAGTGACAATTCTGCTCCATTGTGCAACATAACATCCCCCTCGTCTGAGGCCGAAATACAAACCCCTAGACTGGCCAATTGATGAACCTCCCGGGCCAAGGGCCTTTGATCCGCTCCCAAATGAGCCAAACTACCCATAGACTTCCGACTAAGAGTGTCGGCCACCACGTTCGCTTTCCCTGGATGGTACAATATGTTCATATCATAATCCTTGAGCAATTCTAACCACTGTCGCTGCCTTAAATTCAGCTCTTTTTGCTTGACCAAATATTGGAGACTCTTGTGGTCTGAGAACACATCCACAGGGACCCCATAAAGATAATGCCGCCATATTTTCAAAGCAAACACAACTGCCGCAAGCTCCAAATCATGCATAAGATAATTCTTCTCGTGATTCTTGAGCTGCCTCGAAGCATACGCTATAACCTTCCCATGTTGCATCAACACACACCCCAAAACAACCCTGGAGGCATCGCAATAAATTACAAATCCTTTCGTGCCTTCCAGCAAGGTCAATATTGGTGACGAGGTCAACCTTGACTTCAATTCCTAAAAACTTTTCTCACAAGCATCGGACCATTGGAAATTAACCGTTTTCTGCGTCAACTTAGTCAATGGGGAGGCAAGGGTTGAGAATCCCTCCACAAACCTCCGATAATACCCTGCTAAAACCAAAAAGCTATGAATCTCCATCGAGGTCATGGCTCTAGGCTAATATTTCACTGCTGCAATCTTCTGGGGTCTACCTGAGTCCCTTCACTAGAAATAACATGACCCAAAAAGGCAATGGACTCCAACCAAAACTCATATTTTGAAAATTTAGCATACAATTGGTGCTGATGAGGAGTCTACAGAACTGCCCTGAGATGACCGACGTGATCCTCCCGGCTCCGCGAATAAACAAGGATGTCGTCAATGAAATCAATCAAGAAGGAATCTAGAAATGGCTCGAAGACCCGATTCATAAGATTCATAAAAGCTGTCGAGGCGTTAGTTAGTCCGAATGACATGACCAAGAATTCGAAGTGACCATAGCAAGTTCTAAAAGCGGTCTTCGGAATATCCTGCTCCCTAATCTTTAATTGGTGATACCCGGACTGTAGATCAATTTTGGAGAAGAACCTTGCACCTTGCACCTTGCAATTGGTAACAAATCATCTATCCAAGGCAAAGGATATTTATTCTTGATGGTGATTTTGTTGAGCTGTAGATAATCAATACACATCCGGAGCAACCCATCCTTCTTCCTGACAAAGAGAACTGGAGCGCCCCACGGCGACACACTTAGCCGTATAAACCCCTTCTCTAACAAATCCTTCAGCTGCTCCTCTAACTCCCTTAACTTTGCTGGAGCCATTCTGTATGGTGGAATAGATATTGGCTGCGTATCTGGCAATACAACAATCCTAAAATCAGTGTCCCTGTCTGGCGGAATCCTTGTAAGCTCATCCGAAAACACTCCAAGAAACTCATTCACGACTGGCACTAACTCAGGGTAGACACTTCTGAAGTGGTGTACGCCACCCAGACCAAATGATAGATTCATCCCTTCTTAATCACCTTTGAAGCCTTAAGGTAGAAAATAAACCTACCCTTCGGCACCATATATTTCCCTTCCACTCGATAATCGGCTCATTAGGGAACTCGAGTATCATGACTCTCGTTCAGAAGTCAAGTTTAGCAAAGCACGAATAAAGCCAGTCCATTCCCATAATCATATCGAAATCCACCATTCCAAGCTTGATAAGATTGGCCGTGGTAACATGACCACATACCGTGACAACACAATTCCTATAAACTCACGCGGCTGTAATAGAATCACCAACCGGAGTCAATACGAAGAACTACTCATGAAGCTGTTCGAGTTCTATCCCAAAACTTGAATCAATGAACGGGGTGACATAAGACAAAGAGGAACCCGGATCAATAAGAGCATAACAATCAATGGCCTGAACAGACAAGATTCCTGTAACCACATTTGGGGAAGCCTCTGCACTCTAGCGACCACTCAAAGCATAAAACTGGCTGGGTCCGTCTCTACCACGAGCTCCACCCCTAACTGCACCACGCCCTGCTGGGGCTGGAGGATGCACAGATGATGTGGAGACTGAAAAACTGGATGACTGAGCAAATCCCTTACCCATGCCCTGACCAGGCACACGACAGTCCCACTAAATATGACCTCTTACCCCACATCTAAAACATATCGGGATATCCAAATAACAAGTCTCTCTATGGAATCCCCCATACTTGGGGCATGGAGCCCTCCCCTGCTGCTGTGATCTCCCTCCCGGACGACCGGACTGATGGGGCCTCCTGCTATCTGAACTTGGTCTCATATGGCTGCTCTACTGATAACTGTGCACAGATGGTGGTGCACTCGCTGAGGACTGAGCATATAACTGGGATGGCCCTGATGACCCTCTCCCCTGAGCTGATCTCCTTGAGTGGCCTATTGATCGGGCCCTGCTGTTACTCTCCCTTTCCGCCCGTATCTTCAACTTCCTAGTCTCTGTGTCTTGAGAGAATCCCACAATCTTCCCATAATTCATATCCGAGTGTAAGGCCGCTGTAGCAGACTCATTCACCACCAAAGAACTAAGGCCCTGAACAAATCGCCGAACTCGAGCAGCCATGGTCGATGCTAACTGAGGAGCATACTTGGATAATCTCACAAACTCCATGTGTTACTCCCAAGCACTTATACTACCTTGCTTGAGGACCTCAAACTCGGTGGCATGGGCTGCTATCATCTCGGCAGGCAAGAAATGGTACATAAATGCATCTACAAACTCATCCCATCTAGCCGGAGATCTTCCCTCCCCACGGGAATCCTCCCATGTCTCGAACCACAAATACGCCGCTCCCCTCAACCTGTATGAAGACAACTCAACTCCCCCGTCTCTGAAGCCTTCATCACTCGAAGGGACTTATACATTTCATTAAGAAAATCCTACGGATCGGCCTCGGGGTCTATGCCTGAGAACTCTGGAGGGGATAACCGCAAATACTGGTTGACTTTGGAACTGGCAGAACCCCCCCTATCCGATGGAAGATGTAGGGGCATCATGAGATCTCTGGGCCTGAGCGGCCACTAACTGGGTCAACATACAAATGGCTCCTCTAAGGTCCCCATGAGGAACCTCGTGACCGGAAGCTGGAATCGTATCAGAATCAGGAATATCGCCGGGAGGTATGGTAGCACCCTTTGTCGCAGCAGGAATAGGAACACTCTGGTATGGGATAGACAGGCTAGGTAGATTCAAGCCTGGGGAGTCAATCTCACCCACGACATCAGGTACATGATTCATAGCCTCACTCGGGGTTTCACTTCACCGCACGATATAGAATAACAAAGACGTGGGTAGTTTCCTAAATGTCCATGCATCCCCCCACTTATAGATATGGTTGACTTCACACCAATAAGTAGGGCTCTTCTAGACACGGCTCCAAGACATCCTAGGACTTTTTTAAAACCTTAGGCTCTAATACCAAGTTTGTCACGCCCTAAACCGAGGGATATGACCGGCGCCCGAATGGGTTGCCCTAGTCAAGCGGACCTGGGTGCCTTTCCTATCCCACGTGGTACCCCGTATTTTCATTGCTCATTAATCAAAGGAATTAACCATTTATAATTAAAACACATTTTTTTTTACAAAACAACATGGTTACTTAATGAGGTTTACAACTTACATCGCCCAATATAAAAAATACATATTTTCATAAGTTCGCAACCTATATTTACTGTCTACGGAGCCTCTAAGGATAAAAAGTATGATACAATACTCGCCGATAACAAGGATCCGGGTATACCTTACACCAAAACCAGAACAAGACTTCGAAATAAAAAGCGGTATGAGCCACGCAGGGCCTCGAGAAGAAAGGGGCTCACCAGTACAGCTGACGGAAAGTGAAGGGGAGCTACGATCGGTGGGCTGGAGTACCTGCTATGGATCCACATATAATCATAACACGAATGTAGCGCCCCCGGCAAAAGGGACGTCAGTACATTTGAATTGTATTGATATGTATGAACAAACTTTGCCCTAAGAAAACTCAAACCATATACAAGTAACAAGTAGTAATGGAATCAACAATCAAATACACATGAAAGGAAACAATCAAGCCAAACAAGTTTACAATCTCTCCATTTCCCCTTCAACATTTTCATATCAATGATTTCATAACTTTCTCATATTTTCATTTGAATAGTGATTTCGATCACTTTCCACACTTATTACCTCGGCCACCCTCATCACCACAACCCAAACCTTATTACTTCGTGTTGCAGCGCGCAACTCGATCCCATCGATCAATCACAATTCATAAACAACACAACAACAACAATTCACAAAGAACAACAACAACAATTCTCAAGGAACAACAACAACAATTCACAAAGAATTTTCATAACCATCAAAACCTCTTTCGTTATATTCAATAGTTCGTATGCAATTTAAGTCACCATAATAGTTGCCCACAACAAGCCAAACATGTTATCACCACAGTTGTTTCGATTGCATCAATTACAATTTCTTTCCATCATTTGTTTCTCAACTCTTACCACATTACACGTTCACAACCACACATTTGGTTTATTGCCAATTACTTACACTATCATATTGGAACACTTAACCACGAACACTCAAATCATACCAATCACAAGAATTTCACAAATAATCCACGTAGATGCCACGTACCAAATAGTCGTACACCAAACAAAGTGACTTTACAAAGGTCAAAGTTAGCCATACATACCTGGAGTCGAATTCCCTTTTAACTTCTATTTTCAATTCACCAAATAGTCTAGCAACATCAATCTAGGGCACAAGTTAACACATACGACTTAGAATTGAAGCTCACAATTGCTACACAAACTTATTTAGGTTATCAACCCCTCTTTGTACAATCCTTTACTCCTACCTAATTCATGTTACTAGATTTTAGGTTTTAAAAGGCATAAATGTATATTTTCAACCATTATTTTCAAAAATCAAGGCATGAGACTCCCCCTTAGTTTACACCTGAAAATCAATGAAAAAGGGTTAGGGATTTTACACGCAAGAGTGGGGATGAAGACAATCACCTCGAAATTTCCCTGCCCGGATAGTTTTGAAGAATCAAATTGATTAATATGACTTTCTCTCTCAATAACCCTATCTTCCCTCTCTCTTACTTGGTTCAGAAATATCGTTAAAATGAGGGATTGGGGTATATTATTAAAAAGGGGTTAGGTTCAAAATTTTAGAAAAATAGTATCCCGAGTCAGGTATGCGATCGCAAATATAAAATACGGTCAGCAGAATGGACCACAAAAGTGCTCCAAAAATCCAATCTTATTGTCTAGGTCTACGGTGGAAATGCAGTGTGCATACACAATTTGTGGTCGCATAATGCACCGCATTTTTAACCTCAAATTTGACTGACACATTGACTCTCTTTGCGATGGAAATGCGGTCCGTATATCAGTTATGCGGTCGCATAATAGACAACATTTTAACCTCAATTTTATCCAAACCACTGACTCAATCTGCGGAAGAAATGTGGTCCGCATACTAGATTTGCCACCAAATTCTGGACCGCAAAATAGCATTTTTCTGGCAAACTTTGTTCTTTGATTTTTAAACTCTTAGATCAATGCAAAAGGGTCCAAACCGTGAAGAATTTTACACATTCCCAACACATAATCGGGACTTGACATTACGAGCTACTGAATTTTGACGGGACCTTACAGTACGCAATTTTCGATTTACTATATCAGCAAAACTTTAATCGACGCTGAAATGAGGTATCCCCACCTCAAAAAACCTAGCTCTGGCATTGGTCATAGCTTCACGTAAGCTCAGACCATATTTTTAGTATCACCCCATAAAGGTGGTGATGACTTTTACACTTAGTAGTATCATGCACAAACCCGAGCTGTCGGGTAGGTTGGCCAAATAGGCCATAGAATTGAGCTAGCATAATATAACATATCAACCGCGAACTGTGATAAAATCACAAGTATTTGCCAACTTCGTCGCAGACTTCAGTGCGAAAATACTGTTTGTGGTCGAGTAAGAAGCGCATCACGCCTCCCCTGGGCGACCCGACCTCTAGGTCCTTTACACCGACGGCGCATCCAATGTGTGGGGATCTGGATTGGGACTCGTACTCAAAGCCCCAATGGGCGAAGTGATTTGCTAATCCATACAGTGCTTTGAAATGACTAACAATAAGGCCGAGTATGAGGCTGTAATTGCAGGGTTAAAATTAGCCCTCAAATATGGTGCACAACGAGTCATCCTCCACTACGACTCTCAACTATCGTAAACCAAGTTACTGGGACTTTCCAGATCAAGGAGAAGAGGCTACAGAAGTACTAGACCGAAATCCACAAGCTACTACCAAAATTCAACAAATGCCGACTCAACCAAATACTACAGGTGTCACACCTCCTTTTTTACACACCTACCCCGAAGGATAAATGTATAAGGGAGTTTTTCCATTTAAAGTGACATTATTCGAATTGGGATTATTTATTTGTTTTAGAGTCGCCACTTGGGATAGGATTGGCTTTTGGTGTCCCAAGTCACCGGTTTAATTTAAATCCCAAATCGAGGAAAATTGTCGACTTCCCAATTGGAGTCTGCGAACCAGAAATTCTGAATAAGGAATTCTGTTGACCCGAGGGAAGGTGTTAGGCACCCCCGGATCCCGTGATTCTAGCACGATCGCTTAAATTATTATAAATGGCTAAAATCTAATTTTATACATGCTTCAATCTATAGTGCAATTTTATAATTATTTAATGCTTTTTACTATTTTTACGAAAGTGAACGTCGTTTAGAAACGTATTTTCGGATCACGTCACATGAAATGCACCCGGATCCTTGACACATTCTTATTCAACGTTTTGGATTTGGATTTAGGTTGCATGAAATGCAGACCCATACTTAGGAGGGTAAGATTATTAAAGATGCGCCTAAAGTGACTGATGTCTTTTAAACTCTGTGGAGGCCGTGAAATTCGCTAAACGGTACGCCCCAAATTCTTAAGCATTTTTAATCAAGTAATTAATGAGGGCCCCGCAATTGTATATTTTGTTTGGCGAGGCTCGTCTCATTTATTATTAGCAAACTAAGATTTTCTATTTATTGATTGTCTCTAAAAGGCCAATTAAGTCACATTTATAAATTCAAACCTCGAATTCAAGTCCGAATTCAAACAAAAGGGAGGACCCTTTTAATTTGAACCCACCACCTAATTCGAAACCCGAATTTATACTTGTGAATTAATACACCGTATTCCTAACGTAATTTTTGAGGGTTTTGGCTTGTAACAAATTTGGGCTTGAAAATGGATTGGGGCTTCATGTCTGAGCCAGTATGACCAGGGGAGCGAGGTACGATTATAACTTGCAAAAATCTCATAGTTCAAATTAAACGGGCTCGCAAATTCAACTAGATAGGCATTGCTAATTTCTGATTCAACTTCAGCAAAAACCATAGCTTAACACAGGAAATTTTAGTCTCTTTTCCTAATTTCTATACTATAGCCAGGGATGATTATTATTTAAGAGCTGAACCAAATCATTTTGCCAACTCGATACGTACAGCAATTGAATGAAGAAAACTCGTCGAAACATGTAAAACCAACCACAATCTAATCTCAAAGTTTAAGAGTAATTTGGAATCTTATTTGTACACTTTGTTCCTGGAACGTACATAGCTATACTAGTTTTCTGTGTGTATTTACTCCAACATGCTTGTCCAAATATATACTAAAGTTCCACATCTCAATTGATTATTGAAAACACAACATTGGTTTTACTAATATCTAATATAAAGCTGATTGCAACCCTTGACAAGGTCAAGGTCTGCGAGTGGAGCTGTAACAAACTATAGAATCATTATTTGAATCATAGTTCTTAAAACAACTTCATATTTTGCTTACAGCCAGCGCAAATCTGGAAATGGATCAGTTATGATTCTAAAGTCCTATAGCAATCTACAACTAAAGTATTTAAAAGTCTCAAAATAGTCTAGTTCAGTCCAGTTATACAATCCATGGTATATGTACATATAGATCAACATTAAACTAGATTAAACAATTGCATCTAACACCTATTTAGCTATTAACAAGTAACAGTCTAGGCATGCACGAATGGAGCAAATATGCGAGCAGTTTTCATTGCATTTCCACATCGAAGTTACAGTGGATCAAGTTCAAACGTGTACTTGGAAATGGAACAAAATCGAAAGAGCAGGAGTCAGCAGCAATAAACACACAGCACTCACAACTAGCAGTTTGAACGAACTCCAAGAATAATATCACACGAGTTCCAGTAATTCACACAGCCAACAAGCAAACCAAATTGACTTGAACAAACCCAATTCAACTCGAAATCAACCAGAAACTCTAGAAGACCTCAATCAACAAAAACAGGAGGTGCTAGAACCATTTTCGACCTTAGATCAACCAGTAATTCAATTTTAAAACTGAATCTCGAAAGTGTTGTGAAGACACCTCAATGAAACAGTAGTATTTCTGAGTTTTTGTGCTGTTTTTGGTTTTTCTGTTACTTTTGTTTTTGTATTTTTGAAAGAACTAAGATATGAAAGAGGAAGAACTTTTCAGATTTTCTTTAACTACTGTTTTTGGATTTTTTTTTTTTTGGTTTTGAATAAGCTTGGGGGAATTTTTTCCAATCTGGAAACTTTGGGAATTTTTTAGAGCTTCTAAACTTGTGAAACAAGGCATTAGGTATGTCTTTTATAGGCAAGAAGTGGGGCATAAGGTTCTAGATGGCCCTCACATCTTTTCTCTCTTTTAATTTCAGATTTTACCTATTAAACCTTTAATTTCTGACTTGTTTCTCAAGTTACTGCCCTAAGTTTGCTGAAATCTATACTAAAGTCCTATTCTAGAAGGCCCTAGGGTGTTCTTTTAACTATACAATACCTATACTACCCTTGCCTTTGTTTTGAAATTACTACTTTTAACAAAATTACCCTTTTCTACGCCTAAACTACCATTGTTTGCTCCCTGAAATTAGCACTCTCCATAAACCTACCAGCTATAACCAAACAACTAATCTAAGCCTAATGAACAACTGAACTTAATGAATTACTGATTAAGCTTACATTAGACTGAATTAAACTAACCAAGAACTAACAAACCAAATACTTAACAAAAATAAGGATCAAACAACATCTACATAGACTCAATTAATGAAACAAAACCAAATACATGCTCAGGCAATATCAATAATCAGACGATCAAGGCTAAGAAAACAAACTTCAGAATATAGTATCAAACTAATGGACTTGAATCATACGTAGAGGAAATATAAACAAAACTAAAGAAAAACATGTAAGCTAATGTGCCTGAACCTAATTTTAAAGAATTCAAATCAAAACTAATATTAACGACCGACCAAATTACTATCATGGATTAAAAGAGAAGTAAACAAAAATCCTCATACTAGACATTGATTCGAACTAGTTAACAGAAAAAGGAAACAATACAACCAAATTCTAAATTGATTAATCGAGAAGAGATAAAAAAAAATAATGCAAAGAAAAACCAAGAAAACATTACCTGAGGAGCCTGGACCGGACACTGGAAATTTGATTTGAGCCCTGGAATAACACAATCATTCGTTGTTTGCTCAAAACAAATGAAAATGTTGTTTCAAGACTCAAATCTAATGCCGGACGCGAGAAATTAACCAAACTCAGACCCAATTGAATTTTAGGGTTCTGCTCATCTGGAAAATTTGAAATTCGAGCAGATGCAAGGTGATTCAAGAAAAACTAGTTGGAGACTAAGGATGAGGGAGTTGAGGCGGTTCAAAGGTTTGAATTTGGTCGGACTTGGCTAACTTTGTGTTTTGGCCGGATCTTAGGTCTAATATTCGAAACAAATGGCTAGGATTTGAAAATCGAGATTTAAAGATTTGGAACGAGGAGGGGACAGGGATTCAGTGGTGAAATTTTGGGGTGATTTGGAGCTTCGCTGGCGGCGGCGGCAATTTTCGGCCGGCGGTAGACGGCGAAGGTGTGGTGGGGGCACGGTGGTGTTACACCAACGGAGACGGGGGTGGGGGTTACAGGGGTATACGAGGATGGTGTATAATGTTTTAGGGTTTGGGGTATATTTCAGACACTTTTAATTAAAATGGGGGATCAATAGGGGCCATTGGATGATGGAGATGAGCGGTCTAGATTAAAGGGGAACGAAACGACGTCGTTTTGGATTTTAATGAATTGGACCGGTTGAGGTATTCAATTGGGCTGGGCGAGTGACTTTGGTATTTTTTGCCAATAGGGTTGACCAGATGGCCCAAAAAATTGGCCTTCTAACTTCTTTATTTCATTTTTTGCATTTGTTTTCTTTTCTTCTTGGCTTTTCTTTATTTGTATTTTTTGTATTTCTTTTGTATTTTATTTATTATTATTTTTGATTTTTTGATTTTATTATGTACAATAGAAGACCCAAATCAAATCTAAAATTATGCTAATTAATTTTCAAAATTGCTAATTCCTAACTTAAAAGAAGATTAAACTAAAAATGTAAACTGTAGAATTAAAAAAAAGGTAAAAGGACTATTTTTGTTATTTTTCTCTTATTTTGATATAAAATCGAATTCTAAATACAAACATACTATTTTTGTATTTTTTATGAAATATAGCAACTAAAAATGCACACAAAAATGCAAACAAATCATGCAATTAATTCCTAAAAATTCAAATAATAAAAGAAAAATTCTAATTCTAATGAATTTATAGGAGTAAATTAAGCGTGGCAAAAATCACGTGCTCACAGCTGCCCCTCTTTGCTAGAAGACACGACGGGTTTTCGGGAAAAGATAGATGAGCACCATGAAGGATTTTTGCCTGCTCAGCACTCCATGAGAAGCATTTTGGAAACCGTCTGACCGAACCCTGCTTCGGAGGTTGCCTACATAACCTTGGCTATAAAGGAATCAGGTCAGTGTAGTTCTGGAAAGTTTGGTAGTTGGGACTACCAGGAGCTGTGAATTTCACTGCTGTTGCTGCTGCTACTGCTACTGCTTGCTGACCTCCTAATTACACCAAAAGAAAAATCAAAGCTAAGCTAGCTATGCCTATCAGCTATGAGTTACAAGATTCTTATCTATGATTCACTTGAAACTTGATCTTGAGTCTTGGCTGATTTTGCTGTGGACTCCGATCTGAATCTTGTTGCTCGTAAGTTATAGATGTTTACTTCTTTATGCTGCATTGGGTCAATACAGGATCAGCGGAGCTTGTGACTTCAGTTTTGATTTTGAGCCATCCGTGTCCTTGCGTGCTTCGCATTTGAGTTCATTTCTTTTGTTCTTTTGTTCTTTTCTTCTTTTCTTAATTCTGGCTTGAGACTCATTCCATTGGTCATATCGCACCTTGTGACTTGAGATCGACCTGCTTAAGATACCAAAACAAACAAACGAACGAAATTTTCTGCCCCAGTTTTCACTAGGAAAATTTCGTGAGTTAGTTGTGACATATATCTAAGCGATCAACTCAAGATTGTGTAGGGAGATTCTTGGCTTTGGCCGGAATTCAAAAATAAAAGGCTCCACGTTTTTTGCCCGGGAGATCCTCAGTTTTTTGGCCGGGATTTTGAAAGAAAAAGCTCCGCGGTTTTTTGGCTGGGAGATCCTCGATTTTTTAGCCGGGATTTTGAAAGAAAAAGCTTCGTGGTTTTTTTGCCGGGAGATCCTCAATTTTTTGGTCGGGATTTTGAAAGAAAAGGCTCCACGGTTTTTAGCCAGGATTTTGAAAGAAAAAAGCTCCACGATTTTTTGACCGGGAGATCCTCGGTTTTGGCCGAGATTTGGAAAGAAAAAGCTCCACGTTTTTTTGGCCGGGAGATCCTCGGTTTTTTGGCCGGGATTTTGAAAGAAAAAGCTCCACGGTTTTTTGGCCGAGAGATCCTCAATTTTTTGGCCGGGATTTTGAAAGAAAAATCTCCACGGTTTTTTTTGGCCGGGAGATCCTCGATTTTTTTGCCTGGATTTTGAAAGAAAAAGCTCCACGATTTTTAGCCGGGAGATCCTTGGTTTTTTGGTCAGAATTTTGAAAGAAAAAGCTCCACGGTTTTTTGGCTGGGAGATCCTCGGTTTTTTGGCCGGGATTTTGAAAGAAAAAGCTCTATGCTACTATGATTTGTTTTTCTTTTGGGGTTTTCATTTTCATTTCTTTTCTTCTTCTTCTTTTTCTCCTTCTTTTCTTTTTCTTTTTTTTATTTTTCCTTTTTAGTTAACAAAATGCATGAAAGAATTTCGGGAAACTTCCCTTTCTGTCGCTTTCCTGCTGTAACGCTGTTTCAGCGCTTACACATTTATTTCTTTTTGGGTAGCACCTTCTTCTTGCACGGTTGCTCTGAATAAAACCTGTTTTCAACAAAGAACAATTTGTTAGTTTGAAATGGTGGTTGGTTTTGTGGCTTTAATCATCCTAATTTCTTGATCCCGACCCCCTTTCCGTTGAGAAACTTTGCTGTTTGTTGGCCTTGAAGGTGAATCTCTTTTCAAACCGACCGGGTTCAACTCTCAGGGTTTCATTATGACTCGCCCGTATGGGCTCTAGCCTTTTCACTTTATTCTGCCTTTGCCTTTGATTTTCTTTCTTTTCCAATGTCTTTGCTTCGGAAGCATTAACCACTATGGTCAGTCGGGATTGGCCTGACGCACTCGCTGAAGATGGGCATTTTCTTCGACTCTGACCAGGCAGAGACCGATAGAACCAATCCTGCCACCTTTCTTTGTAGTAATTCCGGAATCAATGTTAAACCGAAATGGATTCAAGGAAGAAATATACAAAAGTCAAGCGAATGAGTTTAAAGAGAAGCATCCCTTTCGGGGGAGAAGAAGGACTTATCTGGGTTTGCATGCTGGCTTCAATTGCTTCTTGGACTGGACGCCCGACCCACACAAACTTTCCAGCTTCTCGTGGACCCATTGATCCGTATTTCAAAACCACGGAACCTTGCCAGGACTCTTTTAGTGATGAGATGTCTTCTCTTCGGCCGACATCGCCCTTCTCGGGTTTTCGCTAATCGACCTCTCTCATTTCTCTTCTCACCGTCGCCCGATAGTGCTCATTGCGAGTTTTCACTAAGCGTACTCTCTAATTTTCAGTTTCTCTACTCACCATCGCCTTATGGTGCCCGAAGGTTTTCACTGATAAGACTCTCTCATTTTATTTCTCTCAATGTGAATTATATTAGATTCCAACAATATTGTTTTCAATTCCCATGTCTCTGCCAATTGATCAGAAGGACTTGGACAAGGTTTTTGGGTAAAAGGATTTTGGGTGGAACTACAACTTTGGAACCATTTTGGCGAATTCAGGGCCGAACCATAATATCATCTGCCCAAGTTTCAATTTTTGGGGAAATTTGGATTTTTGTTTTGTTGCGACTGAACCTCAGCGAGAGGCTGCCTACGTATCCTTTCGGAATCAAGTCAAATGTAGTTCAGGCAAAACATTTCTTTTCTTTTTTCTTTTTCTTTTTCTTTTTCTTTTCTTTTCTTTTCTCTTTTTCTTTTCTTTTCTTTTTTTTTTCTTTTCGTACTTCTGGGTTCCAAAGAGGGTAATCCAAGAAGCGTAACCGGCTCAAAGGGTTTACGAAGGATTGATAGTGTTTGGGGTAGCGGGAAGGAAAGCCTTCGTCATCTCAATTACACAAAAGCCAACACCCCAGGAGGTCTAGACATAGTACCTTTTTACTGCATCCGCATTGACTGATGTTTCAGGATCATTTCCTTCAATGTCTCCTAGATATACTGCTCCTTTTGGCAAAATCTTTTGGATTATGTATGGACCTTTCCAATTGGGAGCAAACTTTCCTTTTGCTTCCTGGTGATGAGGGAGAATGCATCTGAGCACGAGCTGTCCCACTTCGAAGTTCCTGGGGCGTACTTTTTTTTTATAGGCCCCTTTGTTGGTACAACTGCCCACGGCACACTGCGGCCATTCATTTTTCATCAATTAGTGACAACTGCTCTAGCCGGGTTTTAACCCACTTGCTATCCTCTATTTCTGCTTCAATGATTATACAAAGCGAAGGGATTTCTACTTCTACCAGTATGACTGCTTCAGTTCCGTAAACCAACAAGTATGGGGTGGCTCTGATTGATGTACGCACTGTGGTGCGATATCCGAGTAATGCAAAAGGCAGCTTTTCATGCCATTGCCTGGAGTTTTGAATCATTTTTCTCAAAATCTTCTTGATGTTTTTATTCGCTGCTTCAACGGCACCGTTGGCTTTTGGCCGATAAGGGGTAGAGTTTCTGTGCGTTATCTTGAATTGTTCGCATACCTCTCCCATCAGACGACTATTCAAGTTTGCAGCATTGTCGGTAATGATAGTTGCAAGAATACCAAAGCGACAAATGAGATTGGAATGCACAAAATCTACCACAGCTCTCTTGGTGACCGACTTGAGAGTGATGGCCTCAACCCATTTTGTGAAGTAATCGATTGCAACCAATATGAATCTATGCCCGTTTGAAGCTTTCGGCTCGATTGGCCCAATGACGTCCATACCCCAGGCAATAAACGGTCAAGGTGCTGACATCGGATGGAGCTCCGTCGGAGGTGCATGAATCGAATCACCGTGCACCTAGCATTGATGACATTTTCGAACAATGCCGAAGCAATCCTTTTCCATGGTCATCCAATAATATCCCGCTTGCAGGATTTTCTTTGCCAAAATATATCCGTTCATATGAGGTCCGCACACCCCTGCGTGCACCTCATGCATAATTCTTCCGGCTTCTTCGGCATCAACGCATCTTAGCAAGTTGAGGTCCGGGGTCTTTTTATTCAAAACATCGCCGCTTAAGAAAAAACCACTTGCATGTCGTCTAATGGTTCTCTTCTGGTCTCTAGTAGCTTGTTCGGGGTACTCTTGTGTTTTCAGAAATCTTTTGATATCATGATACCAGGGTTGAATGCTGGGTTCCACCTCGACCGTATTACAATAACTGTGCCTTCTTTGGTTTGAATTTCCAGAGGATCAACATGGGTATTACCTGGGTAAGGCAACATTGAAGCTAAAGTAGCGAGTGCATCTGCTAGTTCATTGTGACATCGAGGGATATACCTGAACTCTATTGACTTGAAATGTTTAGAGAGATCTTCCACGTGTTGCCGATATGGAATGAGCTTACCGTCTCGAGTCTCCCATTCCCCTTATGCTTGCCGGATAATCAAATCGTAGTCGCCCATGATCAATAAGTCTTCAACATCCTGGTTGATTGCTATATTCATGCCCATGATGCAGGCTTCATATTTAGCTGTGTTGTTTGTGCAGAAGAATCGGAGCCTAGCTGTAGCTGGATAGTGCTGACCATTGGGTGATGTCAAGATTGCTCCAATTCCTACACCTCTTGCATTTACTGCTCCATCAAAGAACATTTTCCAAGCACGAGTGTCTTCAGAGATAGCTTCTACTGAATTAACTTCTTCATTTGGGAAGTATGTGCTCAATGGTTGGTATTCCTCGTCAACCGGGTTTTCTGCTAAATGATCTGCCAACGCCTGGGCTTTCATTGTCGTGCCAGTGACATAGACTATGTCAAATTCAGTGAGCAGGATTTGCCATTTTGCCAGTCTTACAGTGGGCATTGGTTTCTGGAATATGTATTTCAAAGGATCCAAACTGGTTATGAGGTAGGTAGTGTGGGCTTGAAGATAGTGTCTCAATTTCTGAGCGACCCACGTCAGAGCACAACATGTTCTCTCCAACAAAGTATACTTGGACTCGTAGCTGGTGAACTTCTTACTCAGATAGTAGATTGCCCGCTCTTTCTTGCCAGTTATATCGTGTTGCCCCAGAACGCAACCAAAAGAATTTTCCAACACCGTTAGATACAAGAAGAGAGGTCGCCCTGGCTCGGGTGGGACCAACACCGGAGGATTTGATAGATATTCCTTGATCTTGTCGAAGGCCTCTTGACATTCGGATGTCCACTTGATTGCTGCATCTTTCTTCAATAGTTTGAATATGGGGTCACATGTGGTAGTCAGTTGAGCAATGAACCGACTAATATAGTTTAACCTGCTCAGTAAGCTCATCACGTCTTTCTTAGTTTTCGGGGGAGGTAGATCTCGAATAGCTTTTATCTTTGTTGGATCTAACTCGATACCTCTTCTACTGACTATAAAACCCAGGAGCTTGCCCGATGGAACTCCGAAGGCACATTTGGCCGGATTCAGCTTCAAATCATACTTGCGCAGCCGTTCAAAGAACTTTCTCAAATCTTGAACGTTAAGCTGGCGGTAGAAGCTAAGAATATTACCAAGGAGAATGTGGTCACCCTCCTCCACTCATCATTAGACCAAGTCGAGGTACATTCAACAAATTTAACTTGGGACTGGCGAAACCGCATCATATCATATTTGCAGGAGGGAACACTCACGCAAGATAAAAAGGAAGCCAAAAAGCTTCGAATACAAGCGGCCAGGTACAACCTTATAAACCACGACCTTTACAAAAGGACGTTCGGCGGTCCTTTTGCCAAATGTCTTGGACCGAATCAAATAAGGCGTGTGCTTGAAGAGGTACACGAGGGCCACTGCGATGCCCATACAGGGAACCTGGCCCTCATCTTATTCGTGCAGGATACTACTGGCCCACTATAAAGAAAGAGGCTGCAGATTACATCAAGAAATGTGAGAAATGCCAGAAATATGCCCCTATGATACACCAGGTGGGCGAATTTCTGCATTCTATTACTTCTATATGGCCATTTATAAAATGAGGGATGGATATCGTCGGACCCCTCCTAGCAGGACGAGGTAAGGTACAGTTCCTTTTGGTTTTAACTAATTACTTTTCCAAATGGGTAGAAGTAGGTGCGTTCGCTCAAATACGCGAACATGAAGTCATTGCGTTTGTCTGAAAAAATATCATATGCCACTTCGGCATCCCCAAAGAAATTAGTTGCGACAATGGACATCAGTTCATCGAGAAAAAGACGATTGAGTTCTTCAAAAAATGGCAAATTAAGCATATACTCTCCATGTCATATCACCCCGCTAGAAGCGGTCAAGCAGAATCCTCCAACAAAACAATATTGAACATATTAAAGAAAAATCTCGAGGACGCCAAAGGGCTATGGCCGGAACTGCTACCGGGGGTGTTATGGGCCTACCACACAATGCCAAAAACCAGTACAATTTTCACTGGTCTATGATACCGATGTAGTTATACCCATTGAGGTCGGAGATCCCACCCTGAGGTACTCTAATGAGAGTGGACCGAACAATGACGAAAATAGAATACAAGACCTGGACGAGGTAGAAGAATGAAGGGACATGGCTCATATAAAAATAATAGCCCCAAAACAACAAGAAGAAAGGTACTACAACAAGAAGGCCAAAGTACGATTGCTTAGATCGGGGACTACGTCCTCAAGGCCAAGACAAAGGCGGCAAAAGATCCAAATGAAGGGAAATTGGGAACAAATTGGGACGGACCATATAAAATCACAGAAGCATCAAATGAAGGAGCATTCGAATTAGAGACAATGGAAGGAAAGCTACTACAAAATAACTGGAATGTCGCTCACCTCAAATACTTCCACTTTTGAAAAGTGGCGCCACCTAAGTCGTACTCTTTTTTCCTCACCCGGGTTTTGTCCCAATCGGGTTTTCTCGGGAAGGTTTTTAATGAGGCGATGAGGGGGACGTCTCGAAGTTCAAAGTATAGTTCTTTGCACCGCCCGCTGATGGAATCTCTAGGCCGGACAATGAAGGGACTAGATACAAATAATTTCCATTGTATGTATAAAATTGACATGTATCTCCAACATATGAATGAAATTACTCCATTGTATGTATGAAATCGATATGTATCTCCAATATATGAATGCAACTACTCTATTATGTGTACGAAATTGACATGCATTGTCAATGTATGAATGAAGTTACTCCAACGAATATTCCAAACCAACACGTATCTCTAATATATGAATAAAGTCGGCATATACGACACTCCAGCAAATAAAATAAAACATGTCACCCTCATAAAGGGATAATACTTCGGCACAAGTTCGAAAGTAACATCCCAATGGATAAGGCCATCGCCATAGGAGATTTCAACACTACTCGAACCACGGCGGGTCAATATTTTGACATTAAGTCGAAATAACACCCCACGGATAAGGCCATTACCATAGAAGAGTTTGACACTACTCGAACCACGAGGGGTTAACATTTCGACATTAAGTTGAAATAACACCCCACGGCTAAGGCCATCACCATTAAAGAGTTCCACACTACTCGAACTACTACGGGTTAACATTTCAACATTAAGTCGAAATAACACCCCACAACTAAGGCCATCACCATAGAAGAGTTCGACACTACTCGAACCACAATGGGATAACACTTTGACACAAGCTCGAAAGCAACATCCTTATGGCTAAGGTCTAAAGTAAAAAGTTTGACATAAGAGCAATATCGCTCAAAACGCAATAGGTAACACTTCGACAACTCAAAAATAAGCACGAATACGACAAAGGGCGTCGCCAAATAAACAAACACAACAAGAAAACAATTCAGAGGCACCCAATAAAAAGTAATTGCTCCATTACAACTGTTATATTACAAAAGTTTTTTTTTACAAAGGGCCCAAGAACGCCCCCACAAAAATGGCAAAGCAAAATACATACAGCCAAGTCCTATGCCACATCACCCCCCATGACATACTCCTTATTGTACCAAGAATCAGAGGTGAGATTGTACGCATCATCAAAATCAACTTCGCCTCCGTCAGGCTTGAGAGGGTCATAACTACACGCCTCTCGAGCGGCACGCGCTTTAATACTCACCTTTCGGAGTTCTACCTCAAATATTTTCCCATCACCATGAAGAGACTTATATACGTCAAGCTGGGCTTCGGCATGAACCTATATCTCATATAAATCTTAAGGCACGACAGAGTCGGCTGAAGAATGGGAAGTAAAAGGCTGCGATTGTCGACATGTGCCCTCCGCCTTCAAAGCAACAACTTGTTCATTTAATGCGGACAATTCTGCCTCTAGATCTTGGATACACCCCTCAAATCCCACCACCTCAAGCGCAGATGCCTCCACTTCCTTGTCCCGTTCTGATCTGCAAACACGGAGGGCGTCTTCCAAAGACTCTACCTTAGAGACGGCAGTTGCCATATCCCTTTCGGCATGAGCCAACCAATCAACATTGGCACTCAGCACACCTTTAAGGTTGACGACCTCCGTCGCTTTCTTGTCAAGCTCGACAGTTAAGTTGGCCACCTTTACTTGGAGGTTGGCATTCTCAGCCATCACCCCTTACTCAGCTTGAGCTCATCTTCTCTAACCTTAAGGGATGCCTCGAGTTTGCTATAACGGGCAATAGCCTTCATCAGGTCCGCAACTCGTTCTTTCAGCTCCTCGACCTTTTTTGCCAATTGATCCTCCTTCTACTTAAGGCCCTTACGGAACAGCTGAAAGTCGCAGTCCTGAGTAAAGATGTCGGCCATTACACGATGTTTGGTGCGGTATTCCTGGTATTTGGAGGACATCTTCCCAAAAAAGTCCGTCCTCCACCTTTCCCTACGTTCACGTTCGATCTCCATGGTAAGGGTCTAGTATGAAAAGCAAAGTTAAAACAAAGAGATGGGCTAAGGATACGAAAATAGATCCAACAACGAAATAAAAGAGGGAAGCTTTTTACCCGTAAAGCCATGTCGGAAATGCTCCGTGACAACTCTACATCACTCATCGCCTTAAGTGCTGCACTCTCTACAACCACGCACAAAGGGGCGAACACTGATGCCACCTGATCATAGTTCGACAACAAGTTGTAGTCTCTAGGTACAATAATGTGTCGATCAAAACCCTCTGCCCTCACTTCCACACGAGTGTGATGCTCCAAGAACTCTCGTAGATCTTCAGGATCAACGTCTGAATCCAAGTCGTCACCCTCGGCGCGTACGCCACCTCCAACAGTAGACGATGTGCGCGGATCCCCCTCTTTGGATATGCCTTCGGGTAGGGGAGACCTTCCCACCAAAATGGCATCTTCCATAAAAATAGTCACAGATGCCATCTCCGATGCACCAGTTCTACTCTTACCAGCATCAATGGCCACGTTCTTTTGAGTTCTACCCTCCTTTTTTTCTCGAGGGGGACTCGTCCCCATTAGAGGACTCATCCACGAGGTGATAAAATGGTCGAGAGGAAATCACATCCCTTACAACCATATCCCGAAAGAAGTCTCTCACCTATACCGGCTGAGCACGACCCTCTCGGACGAACTCTTCCAAGGTAAATTGTATCCCTACCGATGCGATGGCCTGGCAAAATGCAGGGACTGGGGCCCTCCGTGTAGAAGCCCCATGACCTCTCATCGCAGGGAATTGTATCAATAGAAAATGGCAAATGGCCAAAGAGCGGCACAGAGGAAAACACTTACCATATGGGACCTTCGGCCCAAAGCGCTTCATAAAAGTAGGCCAATCCCAAGTCTCTACCGCATAAGGCAATAAATGGGCTACCAGTCCCTTATACTGAGGATGGGATGGGGTGTACACCCCACAACTGCAAAAGAAAGCTACAGATAAATACTAAGTTGAAAAAAAAACAAGGATAAATTAGTTCCAACACCCACGATTATAATTCCACCGCTTCGGGAATCCAGTGGGGGTCCGACACAATGTGTTCAGTTTTGACAAAGAAATATTTATGCCAAAATTTATGGCTGCCCGGTCGTCAGTTCCGGCCACCAGACCTTTGATCCCACGATGCCTCAAATGTACCATAGTACCCATGTGAAAACTAGGGGAAAACAAGTGCAAGAGGTGATGAATGTCACCTTTGCACCCCGCCAATTCCGCATATTTCGCAGAAATATCTTGTACGTGTATGGAGAAAGCTGCACCGGGAAGACCTCATAAAACCGACAGAATTCCTTCGCTAACGGAAGAAGGGGGAAGGAATGAACAATCATAAAAAGGTATTCATAAAAAGCACAATACCTTGGTCGATGGACCTCCACGAAGTCCCTCCCCATTGGAACCATCTCGACATGAGGGGAAATGTTATGCTTTGTACAGAAGGAATCTATGTGAGCCTGCTCGGTCTCAGACACTACCGGAGCGGGAGTAGGAGTAGGTTCTTTAAGGAAGTCGCTTCGAGACATAGGGTGTCTCAGTAATATCTCTTCCATGGTGGGAAAACTGTCCCCTTCCTCCATCATCATGTCCTCACCACCAGAAGGAAGTGCCATGGATAACGGGGTAGCGTCAAAAACCCTCTCGTGTTACCAGTGTGTTCTAGGCATATCTATGGCAGAAAATATGCTAATAAAATGAAAAACCAAGAACGGTGAACAAAAGAGAGGAAGCGAAGAAATCGCGAAAACGGGGCTGAAGATACAATAAAGAATAACCAAAGAGGAAACAGCTAAAAGTTTTTGAAAAAACAAACCCTTCACCTATTTATAGGGATGGGTGGCGTCATAATCGAAGCGAAAGACTGCCAATGGCACCAAAACCAAAGCGACAAGCCATCAGTCTCTGCCTCGAGAAGACGCGTAATGATAACACACGTGGAAGTGACATCATTCCCTAATAGGTCACACCATCCGGGATATCATGAAGTACACTGCTCTTCCATTACGGGCCGAACTGTTATGATCCGCAAGCCAATTTTCTCCATAGGTATAGGCGATGTCCGCTTATCAAGGACGCATCGGGCCACAACCTCGACAAGTGGATGGGCTAACTGCATAGGTCCAAATTTGACGACCACGACTACTACTAAGTATGACAAGGAATGAGGTCGTCATGGTGTAGTTTCCCATGGTCGTTATAAAAGGAAGCGACCAAAAATGGTTAGCGAATGCATGACATCTGCAGTAGTGTAAGCATAATGAGAGACAATAGGAATATACTTTTCGAATATTCATTATGTTGTACCTCTTTAGGGTTTAAAAGGGAATTGTCCCTTATAAATAGAGGGGGAACACTTTGTAAAAGGGGGATCGAAAAGTGAATACAAAAGATAACACTGTTCATTGATTATAGATTTGGAGCTCAACATCTTTGTTCGATATTAAGAAAGATTCTGCCATCATCTAAAGATCATCTTTTATCTAGATCAATCGCATTCATTACAACTGATTCCTACATTTAGGTCTTCACATTTATTCGATCATTGTATTATTTGTTTTGCTTACTCCTCCTGTCATTTGATCTAGATTTTATTGTGCTTGACTAAGATTGGCCTCATTATTATTATCAATTGTTTTAATAAAAAAAGGCTTTGACATCTTTTGATCAAACAATAGTACTGTTTTCGTAATTTCCTTAATTAAATGTTAATAAAAATATTTAAGTGTTGGTTTTGACAAGTAATTCCTTTTTTTTTTTTGTATATGTGCTAAGTTGGTTATAACTAACAAGTGATAACGAATTAGTTTTGTAATACTCGTAAAGACCTACAAAGTGACTGAAGTCATGTTCCCTTGTTGGTGATCTATATTTTCCATAGTAGAAACTGAAAAGTTTTCAACGGTTCAAGTTAATCGAATATTAAAAAACAAAAAGTATATATCACAACACATTTCCAACGATTCAAGAAACAAGATGATTTAATCCAGAATTTTTTTAGAAACATCTTTTATCATACCAAACATAGTTAAAATCGAAGATTATTAGAAAAAGTATCATATAGTCTAAGTGAATTCTATATTTGCAAAACAGGAGAAGAGATATTAAGTATATAAATACGCTAGCATTAAATTTAGTTAGTCCCGAATTTAAATTTGTATCATTGTTCATTAAAAGTGGATAATATCACTATTGATTTAGACTCTTACATATAGGCGGAGCTAGAGTATTAGGTAAAAGTCCGGATAATCTCAATAGCTTTTGTATATTTGTATTAAAAAATCTACTAAATATACAAACAGTAATAATAATAAATTATATGAGTTCGAATACAAATTTAGAATCGATAAACTTTAAATTCTAATTCAGCGTGTGGTCCTAGTTAGAACATTTTGGGAGGCACAAATCTACAACGTGAAGCGTCATTTTCTGGCAACTAACATGTTGGGAATCGCAGTGAAATTTGTCTCAGTGCATCAACTTCTACTGTATTATATAACTAGTATACTTACTCGCGCGATGCGCGAATCGGCTTAAAGAAAACAAAAAAGGCGGAGAGAGATATTGAAAATAGATGTAAATTGCAGACTAATTTTATAGACTACATTAAAAAGAATCTATTAATAAACAAAATGACGAATCTCATTTTGATTGTTTGTCTAAATATTTTTCTAGGGACCACCAATCCCAGAGAGATGTTACAACATACTTGAGTGCTACACCATTACTTGATTTTAAAAGAATTAGTCCATATGAAAATTCAGAAATTTGTGTCTCAAGTACATTATTAAAGGACATCACATTTGATTCTAATCTTATTTCACCAAATGAAGCTTAATCAAAGAGCACTAACTTTGTTCTTATCGAATTTGGGGAACATCTTTGCTCTTCTCTCGTCAAGAGAAAGAAACTCACATGCATCGATTGTTAAATCATCATCGAATTCCAGAATTTTTTTCATCATGCCAAACACCTCGACCAACTACACGTGTTAGCTGCTTTCTATCAACGCATCTGCAATCCTCTCGATATTTGCAGCAATGACACTCATCATATCAACCAAAGTGTCTTCATTACACCTCCTCTTAAAGGCTAGTTTGAGCGCGTCGATGAAGAATTGTTGTCAAAGATGGCATTCAATTGATCAAAGTTCTCAATATTTTCGCCCCTCATCAAGTTTACATCAAGATATGGCTAGGAAACAAATAAAAAGTTTACAGTTTAAGTAGGCTAATGTAAATGACAAAAAAAAAAAAAATTTAAGACAAACTTCCATTAGTAATGAGCATTTTCTCAAACACGAATTTGTACTCACAAAGAAAAAAAATATAAGCGAGCAATTACTCTTTGATTTGCTGAATTAAATTTGCATTCCAAATACAGTCTAATGCTCAAAACTGAAGTCATCAAATTGAGCTCCTACAGGTCAAACATCAAAGGGAATTTGAATCATTTACAATAATGTATCTAATAGATATCAATTCATTATAACAGATTCAAGGTATGTAATATTGTAAGACATGCTGAAAAGGGAAAAGAGAGAGGAATGATAGTAAGGTAAATATGCAAGGATGGATATAGTTAAGAGCATATATTTTTATGGAACAACGACTCACATAAGGCGGCCACTCTAGGGCCATTATATCGAGAAATAAAAAAAATGAAGTAATAGAGTCTTTCTACCGAAAATACTAATTCTTATATATTAAATATCTTACAGATTTTTGTATCTGGTTTGGGTGTTTATGATCGAATAGTTGTTGACCATGATCCATACCAGTGAAATCCTTTGGATATATGAACATATAATTGAATGATTTTCCTAAAGTTCTTTGGATTCCTTCTGGTCTTCAAAAGAAAATGCCCCAACCAGCGTAATAGAAAGTGTCACCCTGCATACCAAACATTAGACAACTAAAATGGTAAGAAACAAAATTTAACTTCCTAAGAATATGATTAATAAATAGGTCCACTCTTTAGGCAAAGAAGGGAGAGGGTGTAATAAGAAGATGTAATTACTTATGAAAGTGCGGAATCATCACCAATGAATTCAATAAGTCATAGAGCGACCAATTGCAATAGTTTCTTAGCTACTCATAAGGGGAAAAGAAATAGAAATATTAATTGACACATTGCTCTTTAGAATGAAACTGTAGCACCCATAATTTTCTCGTTTATTTTTGTCAACTACTTTCTTGATTGAATTGGTACTCCTGCTTTTACACAAGAATTATATGTAATAAGTTTAATTTGATGACACTAATAAAACATGTAAACTCATTTTGCAAGATGAAAATATAAATAAGTATTTTGGTGTAACAAAACCGTCTCTGAAAGACTTTGTTCCTACATATGAAATAAATATCTGATAATGAATTGACATAATATTACACATCCAAATGCAATAAAATATAGAAAGAAAGTGCAGCAAGCAGCTCCAACCAAGATAGATGAACATACCCTTGAACAATGAATATAAGTTTATATAATATGGTAAAAAAATAGAGTAACTTAGACTTGATAATCACATACATGAACATGACAGAAGTTATAAGCTTCATTTGGTGAGTTAAGACTCCACTGAAAATATAATTTGGCATAATTCAAATTCTGAGCACTTCATAAGAAGATCTTGTTTTATCCAATATTCCGATAAATTATTGCAAAATAAAGGCCTAAAAGTTCAAACGATTCACAAAATATGATAGGAATAAAAAAAAAAAAAAGAGGAAAGAAAGGAAGATTAAAATAGAGCGCTTGAAAAACAGAAAATACGGTAGGAATAGCAGTGCAGACTTAGTTATAATGTATGGTGTTTCATTTAAAAAAATAAAAACAAACTAAATGACTCATACTTGTAATGCATGAATAAGTAGTTTTATCAAAAGTGTCTTTGTCCTCTCTCATTCTACCTTCGACAATGGAGCATATTTTTTTTTCTTTCCAAACCTCAACATACTTTGTGAGAAATTTATTGTGAAAAGGTTAGACATGTTTGTAAGTTTATTGTTAGTATATTTAAAACATGAGAATTTAGTAGCTCAAAGCAAATTAAAATTAAAAAAATATTAATGTCTATGAGATAACTGGAAACCGTACCAATAGAAATTTTCGACTATTGTTCTGAAGCTTATTTCCAATATAGTTTAGCAAAGACGGGATCATGAGTAGCACATAAATTTTAAAACTTTATTATTAAATACCATAGTATATGGAACTTGCAATATAGTAATATATCATAATATAAAATTTACAAAATAATATTAAGGTATGTAAAGAAATAAACTTTAGCACTATTTGTTAAAATAAATAAAATATAATGTATAATGAAGACAAACATTCCGCGGAGGATTCA
>MU758409.1:5646-68377 GCA_026770625.1 Nicotiana glauca
TTAAGTATAGTAAGCAGGCGCCCACCTGTAAAACAAGGGAATACATTTTAAGTTTAGTAAGCAGGCGCCCACCTGTAAAACAAGGGAATACATTTTAAGTTAGCAGGCGCCCACCTGAAGAACAAGGGAATACATTTCAAATTTGGCAAGCAGGCACCCACCTGAAAAACAAGGGAATACATTTCAAATTTAGCAAGCAGGCGCCCACTTGAAGAACAAGGGAATAAATTTCAAGAACAGCAAGCAGGCACCCACCTGAAAAACAAGGGAAGTATAATACAGCTCTTATTTCAATTTAACATTCAGTAACATATTGTACCCAGTTATCAAACTGGGGCAGAAAATTTTCTTTGTTTTGTATGTTTGTTGTAAGCAAGCGCCCACTTGAAGAACAAGGGAATACATTTCAAAAATCAGCAAGCAGGCGCCTACCTGAAGAACAAGGGAATACATTCCAAAGTACAGCAAGCAGGCACCCACCTGAAGAACAAGGGAATACATTCCAAAGTACAGCAAGCAGGCACCCACCTGAAGAACAAGGGAAGTATAATACAACTTTAACTCTGAAGTTAACATTTAGTAACATTATGCACCCAGTTATCAAACTGGGGCAGAAAATTTTCTTTTTTTTAAGCAGGCGCCCACCTGAAGAACAAGGGAATACCTTTTCAAATTCAGCAAGCAGGCGCCCACATTATTGAACTCATTCCTATTATTTAATATTATTTACAAACTCAGCCACTTCTACTCATACTTGAAACTTAATTGATATTTCTAATGAAGTTTTGGGCTGAGAATTTCTATATTATTGTGGCCTGAGGGGCTTATGTGATTTCTGGAATGAGTGTGGGATCGAGCTGTGCGCCGCAGCGGTATTATATTAATATTGATATGAGGTCGAGGGCCTTGTTGATGCCATGAGATGGCTTGATATTGCGCTTGGGCCATAAGGGGCCCCTCCCGGATTCTGCATACCCCTAGTGAGTGTTGTCGATGATAAATAAATGGATCGGGCTGCACGCCGTAGCGGGTACTAGAGGGTACCATACTATGTGTTGATTATCTTTCTATATCTGTCACTTAATTGCTTATATGTCGTAGCATTTCTACATTTCGATTTCATTATTTTATTGATCTCATTCTACTCGTTTAAATGCCGCACTATAGACTACTTTGCATTTTCTATGATTTCTTATCCTCAGTCTTTATTTATGTTTATTGCTCACTGGTTCGAAGTACTCACATTACTCCCTGCACCTTGCGTGCAGATCCATGTACATTTGAGGCTGAGTGAGGACTTTCTGCTGAACAACACATTCCCGGGAGCATCGATGTAGCTGCAATGGCATCCGCAACCCTGATCTCTCCCTTCTATCCTCTGTCTTTATTATCGTATTCCCTAGAGTGACATGTATTAGGTTGATAAACCTGTATTAGAGGCTCAGACTTGTGACGCCTGTTCCTTTGGGCTACGTAGTTGGCTTATTGTTCGAATTCCGCATGTTTTAACTATTATTTTAGATTTCTAATATCATGACTTGGTTATTTATCTGTGTTAATTAATAATGAACTGTATAAGGGATTGGGTTAAGGTTTTTAAATTGGTCGGGCTTGCCAATTTTGAATGGCCTCTATCTTCTCCGGGTCAACCTGAATACCCTCGCTGAACTCCACGTGCCCTAAGAAAGCCACTAAACTGAGCCAAAACTCACACTTGGAGAACTTTGCATACAACTTCTCCTCCCTCAACCTCTGCAATATAACTCATGAGAGGATTAGGAGATTTGTGGATGGTCTTAGCTACCATCTCCGTATTCTGATGACTAGAGAGAGAGAGAGTATTGGGTGTTATGTTTGAAGAGGTGGTGGATATCACTTGTGAGATCGAGTCAGTTTGCCGAGAGGGAGGCCAAAAGGCCTCGTGGATCGAGCAGTTACAGTGGTGCTTCTTTGAGGGGCCAGTTGCAGCATGTTAGAGGTCGTTCTTTCAGGCCTGCCTAGTCCGCCCGTCCAGAGTATCGTGGGGGATCATTAGGCCGTGGTCATCATGGATCCCAGCATGGTCAGTCTTCACTCAGCGCCCTCCCAGCTCAGAGTTCATCTCATGCCACATAAACTCAGGGTTCTTCTTCACTGAGTGCATCTGCTAGTCACTCCAGTGCGAGGGGTTCCATTCAGTCCCCATCTCCAGCACCGGGAAGTTGTTATGAGTGCGGAGAGTTTGGTCACATGAGGAGGCAGTGCCCTCAACTTTGTGGCAGTCAGCATTAACAGAGGGATTAGCCCTCGACTTTTGCTCCAGTTACTTCACCACCCGCCCAGCCAGCTAGGGGTGGAGATCAGACAGCCAAGGGTCGCCCTAGAGGTAGAGGTCGATTGGGCAGTGGCTAGGCTTATTTTTATGCTATGCCGGGTAGGACAGATGCCGTTGCCTCAAACACTATCATTACAGGTATTGTTTCAGTCTACCACAGAGACGCGTCAGTATTATTTGATCCCTGTTCCACCTATTCTTATGTGTCCTCGTATTTGGCTCGCAATTTGGGTACGCCCCAAGAGTCTCTTTCTTTATATGTTCATGTGTCTACCCCGATAGGCAATATTGTTGTTGTAGACCGTGTGTACCGGTCATGTGTTATGATTATTGGGGGTCTGGAGACCCGAGTTGATCTATTGCTATTGAGCATGGTGGACTTTGACGTTATTTTGGGCATGGATTGGTTATCTCCATGTCATGCTATTCTAGACTGTCATGCTAAGACAGTCACTTTGGCTGTGCCGGGTGTACCGCGGATCGAGTGGCGTGGTATGACTGATTATGTTCCGAGTAGGGTGATTTCTTCCTTGAAGACCCAATGTATGGTTGGGAAAGGTTGTCTGTCATAACTAGCTTTTGTGAGGGATGTTGGAGCTGAGACTCCTAATATTGATTCCGTTCTAGTTGTGAGGGATTTTCCCGATGTATTTCCTGCAGACATGCCGGGCATGCCGCTGGAAAGGGATATCGATTTTGGTATTGATCTGGTGCTGGGCACTCAGCCCATTTCCATTCTTCCATATCGTATGGCACCGACTGAGTTGAAAGAATTGAAGGACCACCTTCAGGAACTCTTAGATAAGGGGTTCATTTGGCCTAGTGTCACCTTGGGGCGCGCCAGTTTTGTTTGTGAAGAAGAAGGACGGAACAATGAGAATGTGCATTGCCTATAGGCAATTGAACAAAGTAACAGTGAATAACAAGTATGTCCTGCCTCGCATTGATGATTTATTTGACCAAATTCAGGGAGCGAGGGTGTTTTCCAAGATTGATCTCCATTCGGGTTATTACTAGTTGAAGATCAGGGATTTAGATATTCATAAGACTGCTTTCAGGACTAGATATTGTCACTATGAGTTTCTTGTCATGTCTTTCAAGCTGACCAATGCCCCATTCATGCATTTGATGAACAGTGTATTTTGACCTTATCTGGATTCGGTTGTTATCGTGTTCATTGATGATATTCTGGTATACTCGCGTAGTTAGGAGGAGCACGCGCATCATTTGCGAGTTGTATTGTAGAGGTTGAGGGAGGAGAAGCTGTATGCAAAGTTCTCCAAGTGTGAGTTTTGGCTTAGTTCAGTGGCTTTCTTAGGGCACATGGTGTCCAGCGAGGTTATTCAGGCTGACCCGAAGAAAATAATGGCCGATGCTTTGAGCCGAAAGGCAGTGAGTGTGGGGAGCTTGGCATACATTCCAGTTGAGGAGAGGCCATTTGCAGTAGATGTTCAGGCCTTGGCCAATCGGTTTGTGAGACTAGATATTTTGGAGCCTAGTCGAGTGTTGGCTTGTGTAGTTTCTCGGTCTTCATTGTATGATCGCATTAGAGAGTGCCAATATGATGATAAAAAATTTCTTGTCCTCAAGGATAGGGTGCAGCATGATGATGCCAGAGACGTGACCATTGGTGATGATGGTTTGTTGAGGATGCGGGGCCGAATTTGCGTGCCCAATGTGGATGGGCTTCGGGAGTTGATATTGGAAGAGGCCCATAGCTCGCGGTATTCCATTCATCCGGGATCCACGAAGATGTATCAGGATCTTAGACAACACTATTTGTGGCGGAGGATGAAGAGAGATATTGTGGAGTTTGTAGCCCGGTGTCTCAATTGTCTACAGGTAAAATATGAGCATCAGAGACCGGGTGGCTTGCAACAGCAGATGGTTATTCTCGAGTGGAAGTGGGATATGATCACTATAGATTTTGTTACCGGACTCCCTCGGACTTTGAAGAAATTTGATGCTATTTGGGTGATTGTAGACATGCTGACCAAGTCCGCGCACTTCATTTCGGTTTGTACTACTTATTCTTCAGAGCGGCTGGCAGAGATTTATATTCGGGAGATTGTTCGGTTGCATGGTGTCCTAGTTTCTATCATAACAGATCGGGGCACTCAGTATACCTCTCAGTTTTGGTAGGCCGTTCAATGAGAGTTGGGTACTCAGGTACAGTTGAGCACAACCTTTCACCCTCAGACAGACGGACAATCCGACCACACCATTCAGATATTGGAGGATATGCTACGCACCTGTGTTATTAACTTCAGAGGGTCATGGGAGTGGTTTCTACCGCTTGCAGAGTTTGCCTACAACAACAGCTACCAGTCGAGCATTCAGATGGTTCCGTTTGAGGCTTGCGGTGCAGATCTCCAGTTTGTTGGTTCGAGCCTGGTGAGGCTAGGCTATTGGGGATATATTTGGTCCAGGATGCATTAGAGAAAGTGAAGGTGATTCAGGAGAGACTCCGTACAGCGCAGTCGAGATAGAAAAGTTATGCGGACAGGAAGGTTCGAGATGTATCCTATATGATTGGTGAGAAGGTCCCGCTGAAGGTTTCACCCACAAAGGGTGTTATGAGATTTGGAAAGAAAGGGAAATTGAGTCCGCAGTTCATTGGGCATTTTGAGGTACTTAGGAGGATTGGGGAGGTGGCTTATGAGCTTGCCTTGCCACCCAACTTGTCGAGCGTGCATCCCGTTTTTCATGTTTCTATGCTCCAAAAGTATATTGGAGACCCGTCCCATGTTCTAGGTTTTAGTATGGTTCAGTTGGAGAGTGATTTGACTTATGATGCAGAGCCAACAACCATTTTTGATCATCAGGTTTGGAAGTTGAGGTCAAAGGATATTGCTTCAGTGAAGGTGTAGTGGAGAGGTCAGGCCGTGGAGGAGGCTACCCGGGAGACCGAGCGGGAGATGCAGAGCTGATAACCTTACCTATTTGAGGCTTCAGGTATGTTTCTTGATTCGCTCGAGGACGAGTGTTTGTTTAAGTTGGGGAGGATGTGATGACCCGACCCGTCGTCTTATGAGTCACCACTCCATTTCCCCCATTTTCTTATTCTTAATGCTTAATTATCAGTGTCTTGTGTGATCGAGTTGGTTTGGATTGATTTTAAAAGGAAATGAGACACTTGTGTCTTTAAGGAAGGCTTAGTTCGGAAAAGTCAACCAGATGTTGACTTATGTGTTAGAGGGCTCAGATATGGATTCTGATTATACAGTTATCTTCGTGGGATGATTTGTGACTTAGGAGTGTGATCGGAAGTGATTTTGGAGGTCCAGTGTAAAATTAGGCTTGAATTGGCGAAATTAGTATTTTGACGACTTCCGATTGGTAGGTGAGATTTTGATTCGAGGGTCAGAATGGAATTCCAAGAGTTGTAGTAGCTTCGTTAGGTGATTTGGGATGTGTGTGAAAAATTTCAGGCCATTTGGAGGTGATTTGGTTAGGTTTTTGATCGAATATGTGTGTCGGAAGTTTTTGAAGAACTTAGGCTTGAATTCGATGTAATTTGATGGTTTTGGTGTTGTTTGAGGTGTTTTAATGATTAGAATAAGTTTGAATGATGTTATAGGAGGTGTTGATGCTTTTGGTTGAGGTCCGGGGGGCCTTAGGGTGATTTCGGATGGCTAACGGAGAGTTTTGGACTTGTGCAAATTTGCAAACCCTGATGCTTCCGGTATTTCTGCTTCTGCGGAATTGGAATCGCAGAAGCGGTCTCGCAGATGCGGAAGATAGGGGCGCAAGTGCTGTTCTATGTGGGATCGTCAGGGACCGCAGATGCAGAGTGGGGATCGCATCTGCGGAGTCGTAAATGCGACTTGTTGACCGCAGATGTGGGATTTGAGGCTTTTAGTAGAATCCGCAAATGCAGAGGAATTACCGTAGAAGCGGTTCCGCAGAAGCGGGTAGTTGACCGCAAATGCGGTTTGCCTGGGCAGAGATATTAATGTTCATCTTCGCGAATTTTTGAAGGGTTTCTCATTCTAACTTCGGACTTGGAGGATTTTGGGCGAAATTAAAGAGGGATTTCAAGGGGCTTCGATAAGGTATGAATTTTTGGACTCAAAACACGATTCTATGGTACTATTTCACGGATTAAGACTGAAAACTTAAGAAATTAATGGTCAAAAATGGTGATTTAGGGTTTGAAACTTAAGAGAGCAAACATTGGGATTTGTGGGGTCATTTGGACTCCGATTTTGGAATTCTTTATATGTATAGACACGTGGCAAGATAAGGAACCCATTGATGTGAAAATTGTGAGATTCAAGAAGTGGGACCGGGGCTCGGGTTTTGCTAATTTCGAGATTTTTAATATTTTTCGATTGGGTATTGTTTCCTTAGCATATTATGACGTATTTATTGTGGTTTTGATCAGATTCGACGCGCGAGGAGGTCGATTTGAGAGGCAAGGGCATAGCGAGCTAGAGTTTTGGCTGGCTTGAAGTGAGTAATAGATGTCCTGAGGGTTTGAAACCCCGAATTTGCACATCGTAGTGCTATATTGAGGTGACTTGCATGCCGGATAGCGAGCGTGGGGTAGAGTACTGTTAGGGATTGTGACTTGGTCCGTCCCAATTGATGAATTTAATGCATATTTGATTTAAATTTACTTGTTATCATCACAACTTGGCCTGATTGCCTTATTTGGGCTTCGTGCCAACTCTTTGAACCCTTTGGGGATTGCTATTACTGTTTTCTCACCATTTTCGACATATTATTGAACTCTGCCCTATTATTTAATACTGTTTTGCAAACTCAGCCACTTTTACTCAAACTTGAAAGTTAATTGATATTTCTAATGAAGTTTTGGGCTGAGAATTTCTATATTATTGTGGCCCGAGGGGCTTATGTGATTTCTGGACTTAGTGTGGGATCTGGCTGCGTGCCGCAGCGGTATTATAATGATATTGATATGAGGTTGAGGGCGTAGTTGATGCCATGAGTGGCTTGATATTGCACTTTGGTCGTAAGGGGCTCCTCTCGGAGTCTGCACACCCCTAATGAGCGCCGTCGACGATAAATAAATGGACCGGGCTGCACGCCGCAGCGGGTAATAGAGGATACCATACTATGTGTTGATTATCTTTCTATATCTGTCACTTAATTGCTTATATGTCGTAGCATTTCTTCATTTTGATTCATTAATTTATTGATCTCATTCTATCGGTTAAATGCCGCACTATAGACTACTTTGTGTTTTTCTATGATTTCTTATACTCAGTCTTTATTAATGTTTATTGCTCACTGGGTCGGAGTACTCACATTACTCCCTGGACCTTGCATGTAGATCCAGGTACATCTGAGGCTGAGTGAGGATGTTACAGTAAGAGCTGTTGCTGGAATAACTTGTGTTGATTGAATAGAAGCTCTTTCTGCTCTCGTATCCGATGAAGAATAGGCCTTTTTGCTGAGCAACACATTCCCGGGAGCATCGAGGTAGCTTCAATGGCGTCCGCAACCTTGATCTCTCCCTTCTATCCTCTTTGTTTATTTTCGTATTTCCTAGAGTGACATGTATTAGGTTGATAAACCTGTATTAGAGGCTCAGACTTGTGACGCCTGTTCCTTTGGGCTACGTAGTTGGGTTATTGTTCGAATTCCGCATGTTTTAACTCTTATTTTAGATTTCTAATATCATGACTTGGTAATTTACCTGTGTTAATTAATAATGAAATGTATAAGGGATAGGGTTAAGGTTGTTAAATTGGTCAGGCTTGCCTAACATTGTTGTAACGACCCGACCGGTCGTTTTGAGTCCTGGCATGTCGTTCAGCAGTTTGAGGCCATGAGAAGCTTTATTTAAGGTGTTATGACTTGTACGCGTAATCGGAATTGAATTTCGGGAAGTTTGGGGTGGATTTGGGAAGAGAATTCTCATTTCGGAAGCTTAAAGTTGAAAGAAATGAACTAGGATTGGAATTTTGAGTAAACAACCTCAAAATCGGGATCTGAAGGTTCCATCAGGTTCGTATGATGATTTCGGACTTGGGCGTATGCTCGGATCGGGTTTAGGATGACCCGGGAGTGTTTTGGCACCTATTGTGGAAGTTGGCATTTTAGAAGGAATTTCATAAATTTGGCTCGAAGTGCATTTCAGTGTTATCAATGCCTGTTTGGGGTTCTGAGTCTGTGAATAGCTCCGTATGGTGATTTTGGAGTTGGGGGCACGATCGGAAGTGAATTCGGAGGTCCGTCAGCCATTTTGGAGCCACTTGGCTAAATATAGAAATTTGAAGGTTTTTGAGAAGTTTGACCGGGGGTTGACTTTTTGATATCGGGGTCAGAATTCAATTCTAAAAGTTGGAGTAGGTCCGTAATGTCGAATATGATTTGTGTGTAAAATTTGAGGTCAATCGGACGTGATTTGATAGGTTTCGGCTTCAAATATGGAAGTTTGAAATTCTAAAGTTCATTAAGCCTGAATTGGGGTGTAATTCATGATTTTAGCGTTGTTTGATATGATTTGAAGCCTCGAGCAAGTCCGTAATGTGTTTTAGGATTGGTTGGTATGTTTGGTTGGGGTCCCGGGGGCCTCGGGTGGATTCCGGATGGTTAACGGATCGATTTTCGCCTTGTGAGGATTGCTGGTTTTCTTGTATAAATGCAGCAGGTTTTTACTCTATGCGATCGCATGGCGCAAGGGGGAGGGGGCTGGAAATTTGGCCTATGCGATCGCAGGAGTTGCAATACGATCGCGAAGGAGGAAGGCTAGGCATTATGCGATCGCAGGTCCATTGATGCGATCACACAGTGCAAATTTGGGAGGCAACATAGTTGGCCTATGCGATCGCGGCGCACTGTATGCGATCACATAGGAGGGTCACCTGGGCAGTGTTCATTTAAAATTGGGTTTTGGCTCATTTCACTTCATTTTTCTTCCATGGGAGCCGATTTGGAGCAACTTTTGAGCGTCATTTTCATCACCAAGCATCAGGTAAGTGATTTCTACTGGTTTTGAGTTAAATACGAGTTTATATACGGATTTAGACATTGAAATTAACAGAAATTTGAGGTTTTGGTGGAAAACCTAGAAATTTAAATTTCTTCGAATTTGACCACGATATTGAGTATGGAATTTACCAAAAATTAAATATTTGAGTTCTTAAGTTCATGGGTAATCTTTATCTTCAAAAAAATTTCGGATTCCGGGCATGTGGGCCCGAGGGCATTTTGGTCAAGTTTTCGATCGGAGTTGGGAATTGCTATAAATTAGATTGCAATGAATAATTAAGCATATATTAATGGATTTGCGTAACCGTTGGCTAGTTTTGGAGCGTGGTGCATCAAATGGAGCCTTCGGAAGAATGTAGAATGCCGGTTATGAGTCTTCGGAGCGAGGTGAGTCTCCTTTCTAACCTTGTAAGAGGGAATTGTCCCCATAGGTGAAATAATTGATTATGTGCTCCTATATGTCGGGGCTACGTACGCATGAGGTGACGAGAGTCCGTGCGTAGCTACTATTATTCTATTGTCCGGGTAGTTAGGACCCATAAACATGTTATACTTGGATTATTTATGAACCCACTGATAGCTTGAATTGTTTAAATCATCTTTGATTAGTAAATGAATTTAAAAATAGATTAGACATCATTTTTACTGAATTGTTAAAAGGAGAAATTGTCTTACTTGGATAAATAGCCCCGATAGATTCTTAATTGGCTACTTGAGCATGTATTTTATGTGTACCTGCGTCGCATGCATGATTCGCGAGCAGGGTATGTGTTTATTTATGGAATGGGCCGAACGCCTCGGCAGATTAAATAGATGCATCTATGGTTCGGGCCGTTTGACCCTCGGTAGTGCACAATTTACATTCCAATTGGATCGGGCCGTCGCCTCGGTGTGATTTGCGCATGTTATTTGTCGTTTGAGAATTTTTAAATGTAAAATTGCCCTTCGTGGCTTGATATAAATTGATAAGATAATAAAGAATAAACCTTGGAAGCCCTTGATAAATTTTTGAAGATGTTTACCTGTTTTCTTGCTTCGCGAATTAGAACTACTATATAAATCCATGATTGTCCTCGCATTTATAAAATATTGTTAATTGACCTCTAGTGAGTGTCGAAGTTGGCCATCTCGTTTCTACTTCTTCGAGATTAGGTGAGATACTCATTGAGTACACGTTGATTACGTACTCATACTACACTTCTGTGCATTTTTGTTGCACAGTTATATATACCTCTAGCAACCTACTGGGCGTAGCAGCGCAGATGATTTTGGGACTAGGTGAGCTGCATTGTTCGAGGCGACCCGCAGCTTGTGTAGTTCCTTTCAGCATTTGTATATTATTCCCTGTCCACAAGTATTTCGAAAAAATGTTGTTATCGATAGTTGCTCATGCACTTATGACACCGGGTTTCTGGGATGGTTTTCGAAGGATTTGTACTAATTGTTATTATTTAAATTTGAATTCAAGTAGTGAGCTTTTATTTACGAAAAATGGAAGGAAAAATCCTAGATTTTCAAAAGTACTAAAAGAGGATTTAATTGATAATTTAGTTGGCTTGCCTGACAGAGGTGTCCGGCGCCACCACGACCTTTAGTGGATTTTGGGTCGTGACAACATGGTATCAGAGCACTAGGTTCCCATCGGTCTCACGAGTCATGAGCAAGTCTAGTAGAGACTCGCGAATCGGTACGGAGACGTCTGTACTTATCCTCGGGAGGCTACAGGTATGTTAGGAGTACTTCCCTTCTTGATTTCCTTATGGTGCAATTCGATTCCTTTGAGGCTTATGCCTTTGATTCCTTCCCACTCAATCTTACGCGACGCGAGCGCTTGTTATAAATAAAAAATTGAAGGATTGTAATGGCACTACCAATGTAGTGCGGGATGATTTTCCCGATATAGTTTATTGGACTACTATAGTCGCATTATGGAGGGATATTCTATAGTTTCAGCTCAGTAACAGAACTTCTAAGAGCCTTGAGGCTAGGCACAGGTTGCCATAATGCTTATGAGCAATTATTCCGCAGTGTCGTTGTGATGGTAGGGTGTTTGCTCACGTGTCGGGGTAGTGAATGAATTGAAGGGAGGTTTACTCAGTGTGTAATCAAAGGGATTCAGTATTTTATTCCCGGCAGAGGAAAGTCAACCGAACTAAGCCAGATGTGGACTGGTGGAAGTAATGAGACGTGGTAATTGCCAGTGTGGTGGAGTTCTCCTCTATACTGGGGTGCTGTTGTCCCAATTGGACGTATTGAGTTTATCGGTGTTATGATCTTCTACAACTTGCCCTTGGGGCAAGATAGTGTGAAAAGGTATCAGAGATACGACTATCAGATATCGCAGGGTGCGGTGGTTCTGGATTGAATCAGTATTGCAAATGTTGATGGTTCGATAAAGATGACCTTCAGAAGGATTTAAGTCAGTAGCGATTTGTGGGTTCAAGTTCTATGAAGATGAATTTTATTAAGGCAACAACTGAGTAGCAAGAGATGAGAAAGACATGTGGGAAGTGTCAGGCGAAGTTTTAAACTTCTAAAAGGCCAGGCTTAGGGAGCGCATGCCGAACAATTGATTAAAGGAGTGAGTTTGCCCAAAGTGGGAGAGTAGCGTTGGTGTATAGGGCCTAGTAGTAGGATGACTACGCGCCAAAGAATAGTTTGGAAGGATCTGGGATTTTAGCAACGGGCAATGGAAGTTTGTAGATTTAATTCGAGGCATGGAGTTGTTATGCGGCAGGAGATTTGGTATGACGGAAAGGAGCTGTTTGAAATAAAGAAAGATGTAGCATGACTTTGAAGTGGAAGGATGTTGTCACACATTTAATGGATGTCCATGAGGGATAAATGGACTGGTACAGCTAGGGAGTGAGCTTGGACTCAGGAGGGTTATTTCCTGTGAGCAGTTTAGCGGTCGCATGGTTGGCGAGGCTTCTGCGAAGAGTTCTACGGGTTATGCAGCAAGGGGAACTGTTGTGTGAATGTTGTTAATGTTTAGAGTATCAAATTGGGTTTCTACGGTAAGATATCGAGAATGCTGGCGGTTGATTGCTCAAGGTTATGTCAATAAGAGATTAAGGAATCCCGGTGAATTCCAGAGTTGTGAAATAATGGCTTCAAGCTAAGTGGGAGATCCCCACCGCTTATGATTTGGGTGGCATGGTTAGCTACTTGCGAGGTTTCCAATTATTAATATCTTGATGGGTTATCTCAGCTACGAAAAAAGACCATAAGTAGTAATTTGAGCAGAGGAATTATTAAAGATGTGTTGCAGTGGGCCTTATGGGCTCATGTTCGAACTTGGGAAAAGATTCGAGATTTATGCCTTGTATTTAAAAATGAGTGATTCTGCCAGGTGCTTCGTTGAGAGGGTATTAATGTACTAGAAGATTCATGGAGTTGATTATATTCGGGACCAAGTCAGAGCGGGTGGCTCTCAACAACGGTCATAGTAGATCCTAAGGGATAAAGTATGGTGCCCAATGATTTCAAGCCTATGAGTACAGTTAAAGATCAAGATTTGTAATGGCTTATGAGAAGGTGCCCAAAATGTTCTATGATATTTTGACTTGTGGTGTATCATTTAGAAATATGAAGTAGTTCGTGGGATTTGGAACAGCATGGTTTCGAGATTTAAGGTCACTCGGGGTGAGTGTAGATGGAGTATATTATTGTTGAATGGAGTTAGTCTTATTCCTAAGGCAAGCAAGGATGAATTGGAAGGAGGTGGATTGATTAGCCATAGTTGAATTTGGCATGTTGGGGTTTGTGATCAGTTCATTCAGTGTGATCGAGCTATGCGTATGATTGTGGCGGTATGTATGAGGTTTGTTGGCCGCCGTAATTGATGTTATTCAGAAGCATTCTTCTGTTATGGCTTGTTAAGCAGAAGCAGGTTCCGGAAGGGCTATAATGGCTTGGGCTACTACTTAGAGATTTGCATATCCTATGGTTATGGGAATTTACTGTGTGTTTCTATGATTCTCCTGATGTGAGTTAAGTGAAATGTTCTTACATGATGAAGTGTTAAAATATTAATATTAAAAATCGTGCTCGAATGTTGGCACATTGGGTGCAGTGAGCAGCATGAAAATTTGAAGTAAGGATCAAGGTTGCAGTTCGGTGTTGACAAGGATGTCACGGGCTCGGATGAGCAAGGAAAGGGTTGAATAATTAAAGCAAATTGGCATTTTCTTCAGTGTCACCTGAGATCGATGTTTTTGAAAAAGGCCTGGCATCCTGGTTAAGGATTCTCGATCACTTTTCAACGTTAGTGCGGCCGTTGGTTTGGATAAGCGGGCCCGTTAATTATTTCGGAAGATCATGGGAGCGTGTCCCACGGGAAGATTGTATAAATGTGACATGTAGTCACTTGATTGACTAAAGATCTAAACCAAGTATGAGGATTGTGGTAATGTCATTAATTTGAGAATTTAGGCCTGGAGGGCGCTTTGTTTATTGGGTTATGAACCGAGGAGGTTGCTTCGGTTATGATGGTTGTTCTTATGAGTTATGAGGAAAAGGGAGTTACTATGGACCTTTGAAAGGTTATTGGCTTAACTTGATGTGACCATGATTGACTTAAGGTCGGTGGATGGGTTTAAATATGAATATGGGCTCTATGTGAGGCCAATTGTGTTCATTTCAGTAGCGCGCTCCTTGTAGAGTAATCAGGGTGTTATCTCGTTGTCAGATATTTCATGTAGTGACGCATTGTGCCGTGTGAGTTGTGAGACGACCTGAGAAATCGTGTATGTGTTAAGGATCCGCGTGGAAATGTCGTATTATGAGCAAAATGGCTCCTGAGATTCAGATTATATATCACACCTCAGATGTGCTTGAGTTTCGAAGCTTATGGCGCTATATGTCCCCTAGGGAATGGTACTGTACACTTAGAGTGCTTGTGACCAAGATTCTTTAGCTCGATGTGTATGTATTTATGTGAGTTCTACGTGTGGATCGGGTGGCACGTCGCTATAGGTATGTTACTTGGATCGGGTGGCACGCCGCCATGGTTATATTGTGAGGATCGGGTGGCACGCCGCCATGGTTATGCTGTGTGGATCAGGTTGCATGCTGCAACAGTGTGATGTTGAGTGTAGTTTTCTATATGCTAATTTTGTATGTCCTGCTTCCTATTTTCTAAGGAAAGTCCGTAGTAGTGGGGTAGTTAGGTACTTCCTCCTAGAGTTTGTTTTCCTTTTGTATTGCGTTCGAATTGGTGGCCTATTGGCGCATGGTAGCGTCATATGAGATTTTAACAATTTCTAAGGTGGCTTATTGCATGAGCAGTTGTATCAGATGAGACGAGATCCCTTGATCTAGGATTCTGTGCAATCCAGCTATATGAGGTATGTTATGGAGGTAAGACCATTATTGGGTTCAGAATGAGGTGAAGGTTTTTTCAGGAGTATAGACCTAATATTTTGTTGACTCGGCAGTTGATTATGAATGTCGGTACATCTCTTCCATCATGGCGGTATGGTAAAGGTTAGAGTAAGACCTGTATATGTCATGAGGTGCAATGGGAGCATTAGATTAGTAGGATTTTGACTAAGTTGATCAGAAAAAGGTTATTTTGGTCCGGTGAATAAAGTGATACTAGGTGTGAACTTAGCAAAGTTATGTAGTCGTATTTGAGTACAACGTGTAGTGATGGATATGGTGATCGTATGTTGGAAACATGCCTAACATTGAGTTCCGGATATTAGAATTGGACTTTGAGGCGTATCTGCTTGAATAAAAGAGAATATCTTCAGAATTGATCGAGCTAATGTACTCAACTAAGCGGTGGTAGCACGGGAAGCTGCATGAGGTGCTAAATAGTGATTTCAGACTACTTCAGTATAGTTCTCAGCACGTTCGAGGATGAACATATATTTAAGTGGGAGAGAATGTAACGACCCGACCGGTTATTTTGAGTCTTGGCGCGTCGTTCATCGGTTTGAGGCCATGAGCAACTTCATTTCAGGTGTTATGACTTGTACGCATAGTCGGAATTGAATTTCGGGAAGTTCGGGGTGGATTTGGTAAGAGAATTCTCATTTCGGAAGCTTAAAGTTGAAAGAAATGAACTAGGATTGGAATTTTGAGTAAACGACCACGGAATCGGGATCTGAAGGTTCTAGCAGGTTTGTATGATGATTTCGGACTTGGGCGTATGCCCGGATCGGGTTTTGGATGACCCGAGAACGTTTTGGCGCATATTGTGGAAGTTGGCATTTTAGAAGGAACTTCATAAGTTTGGCTTGAAGTGCATTTCAGTGTTATCAATGCCCGTTTGAGGTTTCGAGTCTGTGAATAGCTCCGTATGGTGACTCTGGAGTTGGGGGCGTGATCGGAAGTGAATTCGGAGGTCCGTAGACCATTTTGGAGCCACTTGGCTAAAGATAGAAATTTGAAGGTTTTTGAGAAGTTTGACCGGAGGTTGACTTTTTGATATCGGGGTCGAAATTCAACTCCGAAAGTTGGAATAGGTCCGTAATGTCGAATATGATTTGTGTGTAAAGTTTGAGGTCAATCGGACGTGATTTGATAGGTTTCGACATCGAATATGGAAGTTTGAAATTGTAAAGTTCATTAAGCCTGAATTGGGGTGTAATTCATGATTTTAGCGTTGTTTGATATGATTTGAAGCCTCGAGCAAGTCCGTAATGTGTATTGGGATTGGTTGGTATGTTTGGTTGGGGTCCCGGGGTCCTCGGGTGGATTCCGGATGGTTAACGGATCAATTTTCGCCTTGTGAGGATTGCTGGTTTTCTGGTATAAGTGCAACAGGTTTTTACTCTATGCGATCGCATGGAGCAAGGGGGAGGGGGCTGGAATTTTGGCGTATGCGATCGTAGGAGGTGCAATGCGATCGCGAAGGAGGAAGGCTAGGCCTTATGCGATCGCAGGCACAGTGCAAATTCGGTAGGCAGCATAGTTGGCCTATGCGATCGCGTATGCGATCGCATAGGAGGGTTGCCTGGGCAGTGTTCTTTTAAAATAGGGTTTTGGCTCATTTCACTTTATTTTTCTTCCATGGGAGCCGATTTGGAGCAACTTTTGAGTGTCATTTTCATCACCAAGCATTAGGTAAGTGATTTCTACTGGTTTTGAGTTAAATACAAGTTTATATACGGATTTAGACATTGAAATTAATATAAATTTGAGGTTTTGGTGGAAAACCTAGAAATTTACATTTTATTCGAATTTGACCACGATATTGAGTATGGAATTTAGCAAAAATTAAATATTTGAGTTCCTAAGGTCATCGGTAATCTTTATCTTTAAAAAAACTTTCGGATTCCGGGAACGTGGGCCCAAGGGTATTTTGGTCAACTTTTCGATCGAAGTTGGGAATTGCTATAAATTAGATTGTAATGAATAACTGAGCATCTATTAATGGATTTGCGTAACCGTTGGCTAGTTTTGGAGCGTGGTGCATCAAGTGGAGCCTTCGGGAGAATGTAGAATGCCGGTTATGAGTCTTCGGAGCGAGGTGAGTCTCCTTTCTAACCTTGTAAGAGGGAATTGTCCCCATAGGTGAAATAATTGATTATGTGCTCCTATATGTGGGGGCTACGTACGCACGAGGTGACGAGACTTCGTGCGTAGCTACTATTATGCTATTGTCCGGGTAGTTAGGACCCATTGATAGCTTGAATTGTTTAAATCACCTTTGATTAGTAAATGAATTTAAAAAGAGATTAGACGTCATTTTTCCTGAATTGTTAAAAAGAGAAATTGTCTTACTTGGATAAATAGCCCCGATAGATTCTTAATTGGCTACTTGAGCATGTATTTTATGTGTACCTGCATCGCATGCATGATTCACGAGCAGGTTATGTGTTTATTTATGGAACGGGCCGAATGCCTTGGCAGATTAAATAGATGCATCTATGGTTTGGGCCGTTCGACCCTCGGCAGTGCACAGTTTACATTCCTGTTGGATCGGGCCATCGCCTCGGTGTGATTTGCGCATGTTATTTGTCGTTTGGGAATTTTTAAATGTGAAATTGCCCTTCGTGGATTGATATAAATTGATAAGATAATAAAGAATAAACCTTGGAAGCCCTTGATATATTATTGAAAGTGTTTACCTGTTTTCTGGCTTCGCGAATTAGAACTACTATATAAATCCATGATTATCCTCTCATTTATAGAATATTGTTAATTGACCTCTAGTGAGTGTCAAAGTTGGCCAACTTGTCTCTACTTCTTCGAGATTAGGCGGGATACTCATTGAGTACACGTTAATTACGTACTCATACTACACTTCTGTGCATTTTTGTTGCACAGGTATATATACCTCTAGCAGCCTACTGGGCCTAGCAGCGCAGATAATTTTGGGACTAGGTGAGCTGCATTGTTCGAGGCAACCCGCAGCTAGTGTAGTTCCTTTCGGCATCTGTATATTATTCCTTGTCCACTGTATTTCGGACAGTTATTGTATTTTATTTTCCTTATCGATAGTTGCTCATGCACTTGTGACACCGGATTTTTGGGATGGTTTTAGAAGGATTTGTACTAATTGTTATTATTTAAATTTGAATTCAAGTAGTGAGCTTTTATTTATGAAAAATGGAAGGAAAAATCCTAGATTTTCAAAAGTATTAAAAGAGGATTTAATTGATAATTTAGTTGGCTTGCCTGATAGAGGTGTCTGGCGCCACCACGAACTTTAGTGAATTTTGGTTCGTTACAATTATGTTGGGCGCCATCACGACCGGGGTTGGGGTCGTGACAGGCAATTGGGTCTCCGCCAGCCTGGGCCCCTTTAACAACCGAATGCCTGGTTTCATTTTTCTTAATCCATTAGTTATTAAGGTTTATCTTAAACGTTTGCTTAAAAGAAATCAGGAATTCCCCCTTAGTCTTTTAATCAATTAATTAGACTCCTTCCATTAGATGTGAGGTGTGCCATATTAGCCAAATACATAATTTACGGCCCTCAAAAGTTTAGTTCAAACATCCTCTGAAATTAGACTTGAGGTGTGTCATGGTGCAAAATTAGATAACCCATGGCCCTTGGATAATTAATTTTTAACTCTTTAGAAATTGAGGTGTGCCATTAGTTGAATTATCCATGGCCCTCGCAAACCTTCTCATTAACTTGAAAGTGCGTAGTTGCTTAAGGAATGCTATTTAAAATTAATTTCCTAAACTCGGGTGTATTTCATGTGACCCAACTCCAATTCTCAACAACGTTAAATAAAATATGTCGTGCACCGCGGGTGCATTTCATGTGACGTGGTTCAAGATGTGTTTTAGATAACGTTGAATCTTCCTAAAAATCAATTAAAAGTGGTTAATGATTTAAAGGATACCATAGGCTAAAACATGTATTAAAATAAGATAATAGGCCAATTATAATAGTTTAAGCGATCGTGCTAGAACCATGGAACCCGGGAATGCCTAACACCTTCTCTCGGATTAACAGAATTCCTTATTCAGAAATTCTGGTTTGCAAACTTCGAAAGGAAAGTCGAATTTCCTCGATTTGGGATTAAAAAATAAAACCGGTGACTTGGGACACCAAATATTCCAATTGACGACTCTGATAAATAAAATAATCCTATTTCGAATAATATCATTTAAATTGAAAAAACTCCCTTATACTACCTTCGGGGGGGGGGGGGGGAAAANGGATCCAAACCCAGAACTTCGGTTCAGAGTTTAAGAATTCGAGCTTAGAATAACTGTTATAGTTGGCTTGTTTTATCTGATTTTTACATATTGAGCCTAATGTGCTAAATGCTGCTTTTACCGCTTTGATATTATTTGGATTGTATATAAATTGCTGCAAAACCCTCTTCTCTCTGAGTCTTCTAATCATGTGGGAAGGGTGCACTTCGTGTGACTTCTCTTCTGTTAGAGTCTTATCCCAATTTTAGAAGGATGTTCAGACAAGTTGCAAAGCCGGTGAAACTTATGTATTCCCGGTACGCTGCCCCCCCCCCCCCCNTCATGCCAGATCCCTAGTAGGAACATTTGTTTGCATCACATGCATCTGACTTTAGGGACTCAACACAAGGGTTGAGTCTGTCTAGGACAGGTGTACCCAAATTAAAAAGACCATCCTGATGTATCTTACGTGCTACTTGCGCATCTGTTTGTTCTGGCTTGCATGTTGACCAACTTCTAGAATAGGGGAAAAAAAATAAAGAAAAAAAATCAAAAACAAAGTGAGAGGTAGGTATTTAGAAAATTCTGAAACCGAAATTCTGAAAAAGAAAAGTCATTTCAAAATGAGCCCAAAATCTTCAAGTGCCATGTTTCCATGTTCCGTCAAATTGACCGAACTACGCGGGTCTGATTCTCACCGGATGTGAGATACGTAGGCAAACCTCATTGGTTGCGGCCCAATTTTCAAAAAATCCAAAAATATTTTCAGTTAGTTCCTTCTTTACAAATCTTTCCTCAGAAAATTCAAAAAAAAAGTAAAAGTAATTTTTAAACTCAAAAAAATAATTTCCTTCTTTCTAATGTCTTTCATGTGAAAAAAGAAAAATCAATAAAAATCAAAATCTAAAATACGTGTTTCCTTCATTTTGAAGTATTTTTTCAAAAACAACAATCCAAAAAAAAAATCAAAATAAAAAATCCAAAAATACTCTTTTCTTATTTAGAGGTCTTTCTTTTGTAAATGTCAATAAAAATTTTGAAAAAAAAAATTGAAGTACAAAAATATTTTTCCTTTTCTTTAGAAGTACTTTTGTTAATAAGTAAATAAAAAAAACTCAAAAATTTAAAATATTTTCTTAAAATTCCCTCTTTCGAAAATTAAGAGGCAATATCTAAAATCAAAAAAATATTTTTCTTTCTTCTCTAGAAAAAGTGAAAACAATTGAAAATTCAAACAAAAATATTTTCTTTTTACTTTTAGAAATATTTTCAAAGTTCAAATCAAAAGCAATTGAATTTTCAGAAGTCTTTCTTTCAAAAATAAAACAAAAATGAAAATCAAGAAAATTTCCTTTCTTCTTTTAAAGCATTTCTCTCAAAAACTCCAACAAAAAAAAAGTTAGTTTATTTACTTTATTTTTGTTCTTCCTAAACTATGCAAGATCTGATTCATGCGGTGTAATGATACGTAGGCAATCCTCGTCGGATTCGATCATAATCATAAAATAAATTGAGTGAAAAATAAATTGGAAGAAAAAAAAAGAGAGAAAAAAAGAAAAAAAAGAGAGTGACAAAAAAAAAAAAAAATGACAAAAGCAAAACAAAAAAAAAAGAGAAAAAGAGAGTGCCAAATATAAAAGAGCGGCAAAAAACGTGATGAAAAAAAAAAATCAAGAGTGATCAGAGAGAGGCAGAAATGAAGAAAAGAGGTACAAAGTGAAAATGACTAGTTAAGGCCGGGATGAAACATGCAACCGTTCAAACACACGGTAGAAGCGTTTAACTGTTAGATGCATTTCATCCCAACATGCGATTTCCTATATGTTTCAAAACTAACAAGGTTATTGGATGCGCAAACCAGCCAGGTTTTGGTGGTTGGCTTTGTTAGTAGTCTCGCCTCCCCTCCTTCACAAGATCCAAAGGCACAGATGGCCTCCGCAAGCAATCTACCAATCATCGGTCCTGAGGATAGCCCAGCATCGGCTATTCTGTAGCTAGAATCAGCAGCTGCTGAAGAGAATAAAATGTTATGTTTTCGCATATTAGAAATATGGAACGCATGGTCTAATGGTAGGGAACCGCCAAGTGCAATCCCTGGGTTCCTTGAATTGATCCCCAGGTCAGGTGAGGTTACCAATGCTCCTGTGCCCAACCCGCTCATCCCATGCGGGCACCCTCTAATGCCCTCCAATGATCCTGATATGCCTTCTGTAGTTCGCCCCTAGGCACCGGCTCCCTAGGCACCGGCTCCAAGGGCACCGCTTCCAATGTTCACCTTTCAGGGTCCATGGCTTCAACAAAAATAACATATGTGACCCCAAACTCTTTCACTCAACCTTCGCAATATGATCTCTCAGTGGAGCAAGAAAAGGTTGTTAAAAAACCCCGAGCAAGAGGAAATTGCTCGGAAGATGAAGAGCCAGGAACAAAGCCTGAAAAACATGCAAGGTCTGAGTGGCCAAAAGTGTGTCTCATACTCTGACCTCTGTATGTTTCCCCATGTCCACTTGCCATATGGCTTCAAGATGCCAAAATTTGAAAAGTACAACGGGCACAGAGACTCGGTCGCTCATTTGAAACGATACTATAACTAGTTGAGGGGTGCTGGTGGAAAAGAGGAGCTGCTAATGGCCTATTTTGTGGAAAGCCTCATGGGAATCGCTTCTGAGTGGTATACGGATCAAGAAATTACTCATTGGCACGTGTGGGATGATATGGCCCGGAAATTTGTCCGCCAATTCCAGTATAATGTGGACATCGCTCCTGATAGAAACACTTTGTCCAATTTGAAAAGGAAAACCGCGGAAAGCTTCCGCCAATATGCTGTCAAATGGCGCGAGCAAACGGCCAGGGTAAAGCCTCCAATGGATGAATTGAAATGGTCACTATCTTTCTACAGGCCCAAGAGGCTGACTACTTCCAGATGATGATGTCTGATGTGGGTAAGCCATTTGCTGAGGCTATCAGAATTCGGGAAATGGTTGGAAACGGTCTAAAAACAGGTCGAATCTTGAGTCATGCTGCTTTTAGAGCCACATCACTAGATGTTAAAATGGTTCGGAGGGTTTGATGAACAGAAACAGGAGTAAGGAGGGAGCCATGATGGTTTCAAGCTCGATGGGGCGTGCAGATCATTCAGCCAGTCATATGTGCCTCCTATGGTCCCACAATACTATTATCCCCTTCAAGATGATGCTTATGCCGTGGCACCGCCTCCCTATGCAGTGATGAGCGCACAATCTTACACGCAACCACAACATCATACACAACACCGAGCTCCCCCTCCCAGAAATACCTATTCTTACCAAGCTCTATATAATCCTCGACCAAATGATCCCCAATACAATTCTAGCCCAAGAGAACATTTCAGAAAGAATTAGTTCACCCCTATTGGTGAATCGTATTCAAGCTTGTTCCAAAAGCTAATCAGGCTAGATCTATTGCAGCCAGTGGCCCCAAACCGGCTGAACCCCGAGTCCCCTTTGCACCGAGCTGATGCTATATGTGAATACCACTCTGGAGCAGTAGGACACAATACAGAGGAATGTTGGACCCTCAAAAAGGTAGTTGGGGATTTTATTGAAGCTGAAAGAATCATTTTTCGGGATGAAGAAGCTCATGATGTGATGAACAATTTGTTGCCTGCCCACAACATCGGGCCAATAGTCGGAATAATTTGTGAAGCTGAGGAACGTGATCTGGCACTGAAGGCCATTGCAACCATTACCCAGACAGAAGGAAAGCAACAAAATGGTCGCAAGCATAAAAGTTCCCCATCAAACGGGAGTCTCGGTAGCCAGTTTTGCTAACCTTTCTGTGTCCGGATTATCTCAGTGTGTGATCCGGATGTTTTACCTTATTGTCTTAGTTTCTGATGCAGACACTTCTATCTTCAAAAAATTGAAAAAAAAGAGAAAAAAATCAATTAAAAAAAATCAAAATCAAAAATCAAAAATCAAATGAAATTCATATTTCATTGTCCAGGAATGCCTCTTTTCTTAATTTTGTCATTTTTCTTTCTTATTTTTTTAATTCTGTTAAGTGCAGATTTCAATGACATGACATGCTTGTGGACTTCATTCCCAGATCCTGAAAGCTGTCTGACCTCGAAATAATGAATCAAGGATTATATCGCAATGAAGATAAAGTTTAAGGAAATAAAACAACGAGTTGGAACATCTGAAGGAAAATTGGTTCCCGGATTGGAAAGGTCCATAAATTGTAACTAGAGTACTACCAAATGAGTGCGTTGTACTTGGGGCGCATCGAAGGAAATTTCCCTGAAACAACTGTCAAGGCAAATGCAACCAAAAGGTACTCTGATTGATCCTCCATATAGTGTTAATATTCTCCAGTTGGGATGATGAAGGATTTCATTCTCGCTACCCAAACACTATCAACCCTTTGCAAATCCTTTGAGCCGGTTACTCTTCTTTGATTACCCTCTTTGGAACTTGAAAGTGTTATTGAAAAAAATTTTGAAAAAATGAGATTAAAAAAAAAGAAGAGAAGAAAAAGAAAAGCAAAAAAAAAGGGGAATAAAAGGCAAAGAAATTGAAATAGAAAAGAGACGAAAAAAGAAGAAAGAAAAAAGGAAAAGAAAAAGAAAGAGAAAACAAAACAAAAGAGAAGAAAAAAGAAAACCAAAAACAAAAGTTTCCTGAACTGCGTTGGATTTGATTCCGAAAGGATATGTAGGCAGTTCAGTCAGACCAAAACAAAAATCCAACCTCCCCCAAAAGTGAAACTGGGGCAGAAATTATAATGGTCCGACAATGGGTTCGCCTGAAAGGATCCAAAGTTGTAACTCAATCCAAATCCTTTTTACCCCAAAACCTTGTTCAAGTCCTTCTGATCAATCGGCAAAGTGATTCGAAATGGGAGGATAGAGTTACTTGGATCTGATACAACAAAATGAGAGAAATAAAATGAGAGAGTCTTATTGGTGAAAATCCATACGGGCACCGTATGGTGACAGTAAGTGGAGAAATTGAATGAGAGAGTCTTGTTAGTGAAAACTCGCAAAAAGCACTATAAGGCGATGACGAGAAGAGAAATGAGAGAGGTCAGCTCGTGAAAACCAGCAAAGGGCACCCCTGATCAAACAGAGGATCCTCACAGCCATCAGCACCGATAGATTCTTATCAAGGTCTCTTGATTTTGAGGCAAACGTTGTGATGAATTTCTGAGAGTTGGGCGGTTTACACAGATCATGCATCCAGTCCAAAAGGCATGTCATGTTCATTGATGTCCACAAGTACTCCGGATAAGTGCTTCCTTCCTTTCCCCGAAAGGGACACTTCTCGTTTTAAACTCATTCTCCATTCCATTGTTTGTTTTCTTTGAATCCCTTTCGGTCTAACACTGTTCCGAAACTAAGACAAAGAAAGTATGGCAAGACTGATTTACAGGGTTCTCATTTGGCGCGAGCTAATATGCAGAAAGGCACCCAGCCTCATCACGGGCACCAAGTCGACCCCGACTAGCCATGGCGGCCGATGCTTTGAAATTAAAATTCCTGGAAGGAGAAAATCAAATTGAAGTGCATCTAAAGGTAAATAAAGTTGAAAAAGGTTGAGTTCTACGTGGCTAACTATATCGGCAAAGGTTTGAAAAGCCAAGGTGCCCCAAATGCTCTGAAATTGAAGTTGGAAGAAAGAAGCCAAAAATGAAAGGCCTATGAAGGCGAAATAAAGTTGAAAAAGGTTAAGTCTCACGCGACTAGTTGTTGCAGCAAAGTTTGAGGAGCCAAAAAGTTCCCTAGTACTCCGAAGAAAAGAAAAAAAATGAAATAAAATATAGAAAAAAAATCAGAAGGGAAAGGCCCACGAAGGCAAGATAAAGTCAAAAGGTTGAGTTCCACCGACCAATCATCATGACAAATTCCGGAAAAGCCGGAGTTTCTCAGATATAGAAATGCAATCGGTATTTAGGAAGCAACCAATTGCCGTTGAGAGGACTGAGATTAAGTGATCAAAACAATCAAGGCCACAAAACTAACCACCGTTTCAAACTAACAATTGTTCTTTGTTTGAAAACTTGAAACATGTGCAATCCAAGGAAACCGTGCAAGAAGCAGGTGCAACCAAAAAGAAATGCGCAAATGCTAGAAACAACTCTGCAGCAACAATCCATAAAAAGGGAAGTCCCCTCTAAAATTTTCCCGCATTACTCATTAAATAAAAAAGAAAAGAAAAAAAAACAAAGTGAAAAAAAGAGAGAAGAAGAAAATAAAAAAAAATGGTAGTTTAGGATCCCCAATCTCTATTTTTACGCCTTTTACCAACATAGGGTCTCCACTCCCTAGTTGAGATTTTAGACATAGGGTCTCCACTCCCTTGTCGCCATTTGCCAACGTAGGGTCTCCAATTCCTAGTTGAGATTTTAGACATAGGGTATCCACTCCCTAGTCGCCTTTTGCCAACATAGGGTCTCCAATCCCTAGTTGAGATTTTAGACATAGGGTCTCCACTCCCTAGTCGCCTTTTGCTAACATAGGGTCTCCAATCCTTAGTTGATATTTTAGACATAGGGCCTCCATTCCCTAGTCGCCTTTTGCCAACATAGGGATCCAATCCGTAGTTGAGATTTTTAGACATAGGGTCTCCACTCCCTAGTCGCCTTTTGCCAACATAGGGTCTCCACTCCCTAGTTGAGATTTTAGATATAGGGTCTCCACTCCCTAGTCGCCTTTTGCCAACATAGAGTCTCCACTCCCTAGTTGAGATTTTAGACATAGGGTCTCCACTCCCTAGTCGCCTTTTGCCAACATAGGGTCTCCACTCCCTAGTTGAGATTTTAGACATAGGGTCTCCAATCCCTAGTTGCCTTTCCAACATAGGGTCTCCACTCCCTAGTTGATTTCATTTTAGATATAGGGTTTCCACTCCCTAATCTCTTCTTCAAAGATACACAATCCTGAATTTATTGCTTTCAAAAAAAGTTGTTACAAATAACTCACAAAATTTTCCTAGTGAAAACTGGGGCAGAAATTTTTTGTTCATTTGTTTGATTTGGTGTCTGAGCAGGTTTTACCTTGAGGCATAGGGTTTGAGATGTCCAAAAGAATGAGTCTCAATCCAGAACAAAGAAAAGAATAAAAAGAGCAAAAAGAAGTGAACTCAAAGTGCTGAAGTGGAGAAAGATGCGGACTGCTCAAGATATGATTGAAGTCACAAGCTTCGCGTGTCCCACCTTGATCCAACGCTGTAGAATGAACCAGCGGTTACAACTGACGAGCATCAAGATTTAGATCAGAGTCTGCAGTAAGAACCAGCCAAGACTCAAGATCAAGATTCAGAAGATTTATAAATAGGAATCTTGTAACTCGTAGTTGATAGGCTTAGCTAGTTTAGCGTTTTATTCCATTTTGGTGTAATAAGGAGTTCAGCAAGCAGTATCAACAACAACAACAGTGAGATTACAGCTTCATGGTAGCCCTAGCTACCAAAACTTCTAGAACTACACTAACATGATTTCTTTATAGCCAAGGATATGTAGGCAACCTTTGAAGCAAGGTTCGGTCAGGCTCTTTCCAAAAATGCTTCTCATGGAGTTTTAAACAGGCAAAAATCCCTCATAATTGTTCATTTATCTTTGCCCGAAAATCCTTCGTGTCTCCGAGCAAAGAAGGGCAGCTGTGGACACGTGATATTTGCCCCACATGAATTACTCCTACAGAATTCGAAGGAATTAGATTTTTTCTTTTAATTGTTTGTTATTTTAGGAATTATTGTAGAATTTTCTAATTATTTGAATTTTTCTGTGCTTGTCTAATTTTATTTAGTTATGAAAAATACAAAAATACACTGCATTTGCATTTAGGATTTAATTTTGTATTTTAGATTAATTAGTAAATTAGTTGTTTTATAAAAATTAAAAATCACAAAAATAGCTCATTTTTGGCATTTTAACTCTTTAATTTTGAATTTTAAAGTTCTTTAAATTTAGGACTTAATTAATTATTGTAAGTATTATGTTGAGTATTTAATATAATTTGGTAGGTTAATTTAGGATTTTATTTTAGTTTGAAAAGAAAAAGGATTTGAAATTGAAAAGGAAAAAGAGAAGAAATAAAAGAGAAACCAATTTTGGGCTTTTGCAATTAGTTTCCCAGCCCAATTAAATTCCCCCCATGACCTGTCCGAAACTTGGCCCAAAACACGCATGCTAAATTAAGGAAATAGTATAAAAAGGGTGACTATATGCCATATTCAATAATAAAAGGGCATTTTTACCCATTTCCATTCTTATAAAAAACACAGCCCGGTCATCCCCTTCTATTACTCGAACGTCGTCGTTTCGAGTTCCCCACTTAGATCCAATCCCAGCCCTCCGTTCTATCTGATATAATGGCTGAAACACTTTCCCCCATTTTAACGAAATATGTCTGAAAATATCAGAGACAACCTAGTCCCAACCCCGTCTATCTCTCTCATCTCTCTCATCGTTAACCTTAGCGCCGCCTCTAAAATCTGCCATTTTCACAGGCAAAACAACTCCAAACCACCACCAAACTAATACCACACAACCCTCACTCACCCCTGACCCCCAATCCATCACCATATTCTCTCGAATCATCACCAAACAGAGCCAATTTTGTATCTAAGAAAGAGAAAAGCAGAAAACAAAAATCATCTGAGTTTTCCAGTTTTCGACAAGTGATTAAGAGTTGAAACTGGACTTGCTTGTTTGTTATTTAGAAGAACACATGATTGAGGCCAATTTCGGCTCAAAATCAAGAAATCTGAGATCATTCAAGACCATTGTTCGTCCACTTCTGTTTAGGTATTTTAGTTCTTCGTCCTTCATCTTCGATTTTATTCTCGTTCTTTGATTTTTCTTTTTCTTTCCTTCTCTTATTTATTTTTTGCTTTAAAGATTGTTTTGTTTGCATTTTAGGATTAAGTCATTGATCTCATGGTCTAGTTTTGTTAGGTATTTTTATGCAGTACTGGATAAGTCTATTTTTTTTAAAGTTTTGTTATGGTCCAAATGTATTGGTTCTTCACTAATTTCGTCCAAAATCATTGTTGTTGCATTTTTCCTTTCTTCTGTTGGCTTGGGACCTGCCCTGCATACAGACAGGCCCTTCAGCATCAAGCCTAGGGGTTTTGGGTGGGTTATTGGCTCAACATGACACATGTGGTATGCTAAAAGTAAATAACATAAGTTTTAAGGGTAGGGATTTTAAGTAGGAGAATATCTCATAACTGATTTAGGAAATTTCCTGGAAGGTGGGCAAGGGACTGAATTAGCAAACAAGTTAAAAAATCCAGGTATTCACTAGCAAAAATAAAAATTTAAAAAGGAGTAATGGGAAAAATCCGAACCATTTTATGCTGCCCTAGAGCTTCTCTATAAAAGGCTATTTCTTCACTCTGAAGTCAAGGATTTTTTTAGAGACTGGGAAAACACTGAAAAACTTATAAAAGACTCAGTTTTTTTTTCAAACTCCAATTACTGAAAATTGATCAAAATTTGCTTGGTTTTTGTTGATTCAACTTCCTTTTATAAGTTAGAATTTCTAAAAGTTCAATAGAATAGTGCATCTGGGTTAAATGTGTGGAATTGAGTCGAGAGTTTGAGGCTGATCTGCTGATTCTGTACTGTTCCATTGCTGACTTACTGCTGATGTTTCCTCTTAAACTTCAAGCTCATTTTCCCTGTTATTGATTGCTATAATCAGGTACATATTCCTAAACTCTACTGAATGTGTAGCTCGATTTGAAGTATGAAATGGAAATATGGGGTTTTAAGCATAACATCAACTCATCTGTTTATGATTTAGCTGTATTTTCTGCATTACATTGTATTTTTATTGTCTGAATCATTGTATCTTCTAACTGATTTCTGGTTTTGATAGTTGAACTCTTATCATTGTATTTAATCTTGGACTGTTATGATATGGATATAACTTAGGTGAATAACATCTAAGTCGTATGGTAGTGTTTTTGTTCTTGGTCAATTTTTATGGCTTGTTTGTTCTGGTTTGTGTTTTCGAATGACTTCAGGTTTATTGTTTGATTTGTAAATGTCATATGCAAAAGTTTGGAAGCCTTTAATGTTTAGATATTCTGTTGAAAGCGTCAGTGTTGAACCTTAAGTCAATTTTTGGGTTTCATTTGGTTTTTTCTTTAATGGAATCATCACGTATTTATTTTCTCTTCAATGTATGGAGTCGGACAACTTTAAGTCCAAGTTAATACATGAAGTCTTTATGAAATTATGATTGATTTTAATTGAAATTTGAATTTGTGATGTTAAATGATGAAACAATCTGTGTACGAGCTGTTATCACATTAGGAATTGTATCATCATTGTAGAATGTATGTTGGCCTTGGCCTTAAAATGTACTTTGCATTTGTTTAACGATTGTCAGTATTTTTTCGAACTCTGGATTTTCATGAAAAATGTAGTTTGCTTCAAGTGTTAATGCTGAAATCACGAAAATGGGTTGTTACCGTTGGCCCAGTTATGCCAAAGTTCCCTTCGGCGATTTATATTCTCAATTTGGGCCTCATGTTGAGCCCAATTTTGTTCTCGTGCCTGTCATGTAATTGGAAATTGGCAATTGGGCCTCCATCCAGCCTGGGCCCCTTTAACAACCTAATGCCTGGTTTCATTTTTGTTAATCCATTAGTTATTAAAGTTTAGCTTAAATATTTGCTTAAAATAAATTAGGAATTCCCCCTTAGTCTTTTAATCAATTAATTAGACTCCTTCCATTAGATGTGAGGTGTGCCATATTAGCCAAATACATAATTTATGGCACTCAAAAGATTAGTTCAAACATCCTCTGAAATTAGACTTGGGGTGTTCCATGGTGCAAAATTAGATAACCCATGGCCCTTGGATAATTAATTTTTAATTCTTTAGAAATTAAGGTGTGCCATTAGTTGAATTTTCCATGGCCCTCGCAAACCTTGTCATTAACTTGAAAGTGCGTAGTTGCTTTAGGCACGCTATTTAAAATTAATTTCCTAAACTCGGGTATGCATTTTATGTGACCCAACTCCAATTCTCAACAATATTAAATAAAATATGTCATGGACCGCGGATGCATTTTATGTGACGTGGTTCAAGACGTATTTTAAATAACGTTCAATCTTTCTAAAATTAATTAAAAGCGACTAATAATTTAAAGGATACTATAGGCTAAAACATATATTAAAATCAGATAATAGGCCAATTATAATAGTTTAAGCGACCGTGCTAGAACCACGGAATCCGGGAATGCCTAACACCTTGTCCCGAGTTAACATAATTCCTTATTCCGAATTTTTGGTTTCTTAGACTTCAAAAGGAAAGTCGGATTTCCTCGATTTGGGATTTAAAAATAAAACCGGTGACTTGGAACACCAAATATTCTAAGTGGCGACTCTGATAAATAAAATAATCTCATTTCGAATAATGTCACTTATATTGGAAAAACTCCCTTATACTACCTTTGGGTGGGTAAAAAGGAGATGTGACACTATTTATAATGTGTTTCTTGGGCATGCTAGTATTCCAGATATAAGGGGACAGAATCCACACCAGGCTGCCATGGTGGCCAAAACTTTGATGGACGGGATCGAGTGGCAAACATATACCATTGTCCCTATGATCATTGCAGATATGTACCGGGCCTTGGAACATTATTAGAAGGGGTTCAGATTCTTCGAGGGTTGCAATTTGCTACTGCAAGTTTGGCTGCTGGAACATCTACAGAAAGGTCAATACCGTCAGGAATTTCCACAAAGGCCGTGGAATGATCACATAACATTTCATCATCCCAAGAGAATGACCTATATTCCAGACATGTTTTCTCAAGCTAAGGATGATGTAGGATGGGCGTAGTTTTTCAACAAGTTAACCGAGGACCAAGTTCAATGGATGTTCGAGTGGTTCCCTACCAACGAGTTCATCATCAGATCCAGGGATGTTCCCCACTTGGTACTGATTGGGTTAAAAGGCATATACCCTTATGGTCCCCTCAGGGTTATGAGGCAGGCAGGCAGGAGACAAGTCATTCCACGAGTTGCTAAAATGAGTCACTTCATAGCCAATATTCGGGGTGACACCATCCCATATAAAAATGAAGCACAACACATATGGCACTTGAAGATTATCGTGGAAAAGGATACCATCGAGCCAGATCGATATCATACAGGTCAAACATACTACTCCTCATTGTTGGATGATAACATAACAGGGATCTTCAAGCCAATGGTTGGTCCAGGAAACAGGGTCATAGACGAAGTTGCTGAAGCACAGGTGAAGTACAACAAATTACACAAAAGAATTTGCGAGTCTGAAGCTGAGCATATGGAGCGTCATAAGGCCGACATGGAAATGATCAATGAGTGGAAAGAGAGGGCTGTTAAATCCAGCAAAAGGCTGGAATATCTAGAGTACAATCTGATGGAATTGGAAGGGAAAATGAGAAAGAGAGTTATCGATTGCCAAAATGCTGAGGGAAACGAAGGAGGACATTTGGCAAGGGCATTCTTACTGCTGAACCTGCGCGAACTGGGGGAATTGATAGACAAGAGAATCCAGTCTAAAGAAGGTCCTTCTAGGACAAAATAAATTTGGTTTACTTGCTTTTTGAAAATGTAATAAGGCCAAGAGCCATTAGTGACATTATCTTATTTAGAATCATTTTAGGTAGTCTATTTTGCCTTAATGAAATAAGGCAATTATTGGCACTGAATTTGTACGAATCTATTTGTCGCTAGGCCTACCTCGGGCACAATGAGGCTCCCAAATTAGGATACGAATTTACATTCCCGCAATATGTGTTTAAATACCGCAAACATTTCAGAATCCTTACTAACTTGTTTACCTTTTATTTTTCTTTATTCTTTATTATTCCCATCCCCTAAGGTTGGTTCGCACATACTGGCATCATCATCATATCACACAAGATCTAGAGGCCCTCCACCTCCTCCTCCTCCAAGTAATACGAGAAGTAGAGGGAAAGCTAAGATGGATGACTTAAGTGGTATTCGAAAGGAAAATACTGAGAATGTAGAAACTTCAGACGGTCGGAGTACTTCGGCACCAAATGACATAGTTTTGCGGTTGGAACAAAAGATATTGGAGTTATAGGGAGAACTTGAGTAGGTACGCAACTTAGCAAACCTCTCCCTCACCCTGAATGTCCCCACCATCAACCAACAAAACACCAAAAACCTAGCACCTCCCCAAAATACGGCAAACGAGCATCACCAAAATCTTCCCACACCCCATCAATATGCAACTCCACCTCAAAATCCCAATCATTTACTAATACCAACTCCACCACAACACTATCATCAACTAATCCAGTACCCACAAGCCACTACATATCACACATCACAACCTATTGCCGACCCTCAAAACTCAACCAATGATTACCACTACACCCAAGTCCCTGACACTCACCAAAACAACCCTATATATATGGAAATCGTACCTCACTCTACTCAACCAATCTCCTATACACCAGAATCCGCTAAGAAGGACCTGCTTATCAAGAACATGGCCGAGGAACTCAAGAAACTGACAAGTTGAGTTCAGGGTGTCGAAGGAGGCAAAGGGGTAGAAAGTTTGAATTATGAGGACCTGAGGACCTGTACATACAAGCAAACGTGGAACTTCTGGAGGATTACAAACCTCCCAAGTTTGAAATATTTGACGGAATAGGTGATCCCAAGGTTCATTTGAGAACTTACTGTGACAAGCTCATGGGGGTCGAAAAAGATGAAAGGATCTGAATGAAGCTCTTTATGAGAATTCTTATCGGAGATGCCCTGTCCTGGTACATAAACCAGAACCCTAAGTAGTTGGCCAATAGGGTGAGTATGACATTAGAATTTATCGACCTGTTCAGGTTCAATATGAAGAATGCACCAGATGTCTTCTACATCCAAAATTTAAAGAAGAATCCAACTGACACCTTCCGTGAATATGCTACTCAGTGGAGGTCAGAAGTAGCCAAGGTCAGAACAACACTAGAAGAAGAAAAAATGAACAAGTTCTTTGTTAGGGCACATGACCCACAGTATTACGAAAGACTAATGGTCATTGAAAATCATAAGTTCTTCGATATCATCAAACTCGGAGAAAGGATTGAGGAAGGTATCAAAAGTGGGATAGTGACAAATTTCGAGGCACTATAGGCCACAAACAAAGCATTAAGGCGGCATATCAAAGAAAAGAGAAACGGGGGCAGTAATGGTGGCTCAAGGTCCAAAATCTCCACTCACATACGAAACACCTCCACCCGCATACCAAACACCTCCACCCACATACCAACACTCATCTCCTAGATATTCTCAACCGCTACCTCCTATCATACTTATAACACCTAGCCACCCTACTATCATTCACCTCCAACTCGCTAAATTACCAGAAACCCTAACCTAACTTTGATCGCAAGCCACCCAGACAATATACCACTATTACTGAACCCATCGACCAGCTGTACGAAAGGTTGAATGCCGCAGGTTATGTCACTCCTGTTCCTACTGTGGCAGTAGAGAACTCATCTTAGTGAGTCAACCCAAACAAATCATATGCATATCATTCCGGTATTAAGGGGCATACCATTGACAAGTGCCGAACATTGAAAGATAAAATCTAGACATTGATTGATAACAACGTCTGCGCCCAACGTCCGTAACAATCCTCTCCTAGATCATGTGGGTGATGGGGTACATGTGATTGTTACACCTCCTTTTTACACACCCGAGGGCATATATGAGAATTTTTCCAATTAAAGTGACATTGTTTGAAATCAGATTATTTAGTTTAATTAGAGTCGCCACTTAGGATAGTTATTGGTGTCCAAGTCACCGGTTTATTTTAAAATCCCAAATCGGGGAAATTTTAAATTTTATTTAAAAGTCTGTGAACCAAAAATTCTAGATAAGGAGTTATGTTAACCCAGGAGAAGGTGTTAGGCATTCCCGAGTTCCGTGGTTCTAGCACGGTTGCTTAAACTATTAGAATTGGCCTATTATCTGATATATTACATGTTTTAACCTATTGTGCATTTTTAGATTTAGAAACCACTTTTAATTAATTTAAACCGCTTTTAGGAAGATTCAATATTATTTAAAACATGTCTTAAACCATGCTACATGAAATGCACCCGCGGTTCGCGACACGTTCTATTTAACATTGTTTGAGAAATTGAAATTGGTTCACATGAAATGTACACCCGAATTTAGTAATTAAAAATCACAACTACGTCCGGGGAATCGTACCCGTACCTATGATTGAATTAATTAAAGAACGCGCCTAAAGCAACTACGAATGTTCAAATTAGTAACAACATTTGTGAGGGCCATGGCTAGTTTAATTGATGGCACACCTCAATTTTTAAAAGGATTAACTCTTGAATTAATTTCATGAGGGCCATGGGTTAAGGGGTTTTATGGCGCACCTCACTTTGATTTTAACTAAAGGAGATTATTTAAAAAAAGGCTAAGATCCTAATTGAAACTTTAACTAGAATTTCCTTAACTTAAAGCTAAGCTTTTTAATTGCTCTTGAAACAATTGTTTTGGACCGAAAAGGGGGCTCCCTACTTTGACAATTCAACTCTAAAAGCTGTATTTGGACTCACGAATTGGCTTGGTAGAAAAGAACCCCAAGTTTTTTCAACCATGCCAGAACTTCAAGCAAATTTGCCCACATTAAGCTTATTCCAGACGGGCCTCAGTTAACGTTTGGGCTTGTCTACCTTATATTCTAAGAGAAAACTCATTTAATTGTAAGAAAGGAATGCATGGAAATAATTCTAATTGAATTCAGTTAAAGCCACGAATTGAAACCAAATTGAAATTAAATCATTTGGAAGAAGGGCCCAAAATCGAGCCCAAGCCTAAGACGAAGGAGGGTGGGAACACAAGGGGGCTTGTTTTGGCTTGGCAGCTTGATTTAGGCCATTTCCAGGCCCAAAACGCTTGACACAGCATAAAGCCTGCTAAGTTTTAATTCATCACCATACATGCATAGTTATACTTGCACTAATAAAATGCCTAACATGCTGGATTTTGACCATTATCAGTCACTTAGTAAAAATAAGAGGAACCCTTAGATTATTCATACATCACTTTAAATTCAGCAATACAACCATTTTTTTAAAATGCTGGGATTAATGATAGTCCAAATGAATACACTTAATAACCAAATACTGCATTTTAAACTTAACATACTAGTCAAAATTTAACGTACGACCAGATGAGCTGTTAGAGCTTTTTACCAGCTTGAAATCAATACAAAAAATGGTCTAGTTTCAGACATTCATACATAAAGATCCTAAGAGAGAACTGCTGACTATCAAAAAACAGACCCAAGATACACGGTTGAAAGCACTAGCCAGCCAAACGACTTAAAACATGTGTAAAGAGCAAACTTAAATTCAAAGGAGCTTTTCAACACCTTTAATACTAAACAATAGAGCTATTATTTAATAGAAGCTAATGAGGTGAAAGCTAAAGAACAGGAGTCAAAACGACCTAAAAGAAAACATCAGAAAGAAGTTAAAATGTAAACATGAATCCATGGCAGAAATACACTTCTTCAAAAAAATCTTGTATTTCATTCATGATTCAAGGCTCAAAGTGTACATGGTTACAAAGAACAGAAGCAAGGTTGTGAATCTTCAGAGAAAAGAGCAAAGAAAACCCAACAGAATATCAATGAAACAGTAGCCAAATAACCAACAGTATCACAACTTCCAATTCAAATCATCTTGCAAATCCAAAAAACCCAAAATCTTTGAAAGAAAATGTGTTCTGATTTAGGTATAACTCAAAACAAGGGAATGAAACCTCCTTCTCAATGAGAAAGTAGCTGAAAAGCTTTTGAAATGCTCTATTAAGGTTCTAAAGATTCTAATTGTATTTTTTAGAGATTTTTTTTGTGTGCAGAAATTAAGGCTGAAAGATGTGTAAATTCTGTCTAATGATTGTCCTTTTTAGAGTCAGTGAGTGTTTTCTTTTATAGAGTGCTCAAAAAAGAATCGAAGAAAGAATATTCTGACCTAGTACAGTGTATGTCAGGATCCAATTCCCAAACCCGGCCATGATGGCGCCTCTCGTGAAGACAAGGCCAGCCCAAACAACGCAAACACCTCTTTTTAAACAATTAATTAACATTAACAAATCTAAAACATGTTTAAAATAGCCATAAATGCAGAAACAACGATAATAACCAGGGAAACCATCCCGACACGGCCAAAACCGGGGTGTCACAAGTCATGAGATACTACAGAGTTTTTTATAAGTCTACAAAGTTTGCAATCCGATACAATAGTCTGAAAAAAACATAAATGATAGAGGATAGGGGAGACAAGGGGCTACGGACGTCAACAGTTACCTCGTAACTCCAAATCGTTGCCTGGTCTGGAAGGAATCAATGCTGAGGTGCAGACTCCACTATGCCTGAATCTGCACACATGGTGTATGGAGTAATGTGAGTACTCCGACCCAGTGAGTAATAATGATAAATAATGACTGAAACCATGAAAATACATAAAGGCACAAAGCAACTCTATATCAGGCAGTAAATCACTTAAACCAGTAAAACCGTAAAGAATCAAATGAAATCTCCTTTTAAAAACAGGTAAATAAGGTAAAAACAACAAGTAAATAGTGAGTAGTAATTGGCCCCTCGGGCCCAGTATCAATCGCTAAGAACAGTATCAGCCCCTGGGCTCAGTATCAGTCACTCAGCATAGTATCACCCCCTCGGGCTCACTCTCAGATCTTATGGGTACCCGCGCTCACTGTGGGTGTGCAGACTCCAGAGGGGCCTCTTACGGCCCAAGCACTATATCAAGACACCTCGTGGCATCATCACTCGGGACTCGGCCTCACATCACTCGGCCTCCCATCACTCAAGCCAACTCGTGGAATATATAATATCACTCAGCATATCCACACATATATCCCTCGGCATCACTTAGTCCAGAAATCATCACAAGCCCCTCGAGCATTAGTAAAACAGTAGTGCTCAGCCCAAACAACATAGGAAATATCATTTAAGTATTAAAATTCAATTAAAAGTGGCTGAATTTGTAAAACAGTATTAATCTATAGGACTGAGTTCAAGTAACATATCAAAATAGTGAGGAAACAATGATAAAAGTCCATGAATGATTCAAGTAGTCGGCATGAAGCCCAAAATATGTCAATAAGCCCAAATCATGTTGATAACAAACACATCTCAATCAAATACGCAGTAAAAACATCAATCGGGATGGACCAAGTCACAATCCCCAATAGTAAAATACCTCGTGCTCGTCATTAAGCGCGTGTTTCACCTCAATATAGCACTATGTTGTGCAATCCGGGGTTTTAAACCCTCAGGACATCATTTACTATCATTACTCACCTCAAGTCGGCCAAAACTCTAGCTTGCTATGCTCTTGCCTCTCAAATCGACCTCCTTGCGCGTCAAACTTGACAAAAACCATAACGAATACGTTACAATATGCTAAGGAAACAATACCCAATCGAAAACAATCGAAAAATATAAAATCTCGAAATTAGCAAAACCCGAGCCCCGGGCCCGCTTCTCGAATTTCAGAAATTTTTACATCAATAGACTCCTTATCTCCCCACGAGTTTATACATATCAAAAACACAAAAATCGGAGTTCAATTGGCCTTTCAAATCCCAAATTTTGCTCTCTTAAGTTTCAAGCCCTAAACCACCATTTTTGTCCATAATTTTCTTAAATTTTCAGTCAAAATCCATGTAATAGTACCATAAAATCGTGTTTTGAGTCCGAAAATCCATACCTTATCGAAACCCCTTGAAATCCCTCTTTAATTTCGCCCAAAATCCTCCAAGTCCAAAGTTAGAGTGAGAAAACCTTCAAAATTTCGCGAAGATGAAACTTTATATCTCTGCCCAGCTATAAGCGCATCTGCGATCATTTAACCGCTTCTGCGGTCAGCCCTCCGCATATGCAGAATTTCACTTAAGCCCCAAATCCCGCATCTGCGGTCTAAAAGTCGCATCTGCAACTCCGCAGATGCGGTCCCCACTCCGCATCTGCGGTCCTGACGAGCCCACACACAAACTGCACGTGCGCCTTATCTTCCGCACCTGTGAGATCGCTTCTGCAGTTCCAATTCCGCAGAAGCGGAAATACTTGAAGCAGCAGGCCTGCAATTTGCACAAGTCCAAAATTCATCCCAATAGCCATCCGAAATCACCCCGAGGCCCCCGGGACCTCAACCAAAATCACCCACGCATCCTAAAACGCCATTCAAACTTGTTCCAATCATTAAAACACCTCAAACAACAATAAAACCATAAATTCTCATCGAATTCAAGCCTAAGTTCTTCTAAAACTTCCGAAACGCGCATTTGATCAAAAACCCAACCAAATCACCTCCGAATGACCTGAAATTTTACACACACATCCCAAATCACCTAACAAGCTATAACAGCTCTCGGAATTCCATTCCAACCCTCGGATCAAAATTTCACCTATCAACCGCAATTCGCCAAAATACTAACTTTACCAATTCAAGCCTAATTCTAAAACGGACTTCCAAAATAACTTCCGATCACGCTCCTAAGTCACAAATCATCCCCCGAAGCTAACTGAATCACCAGAATTCACATCCGAGCCCTCTAACTCATAAGTCAACATCCGGTTGACTTTTCCAAACCAAACCTTCCTTAAAGAGATTAAATGTCTCATTTCCTACCAAAACCTCTCTGAACCAAATTGATCACATAAGATACGGATAATGAAGCATAAAGAAGCTGAAAATGGGGGAAACGAAGCAGTAACTCATGAGACAACGGGTCAGGTCATCAAATCCTCCCCAACTAAAACAAACGCTCATCCTCGAGCGGGTCAAGAAATATACCAGAAGCCTCAAACAGGTGAGGGTATCGGCTCCGCATCTCTCGCTCGGTCTCCTAAGTAGCCTCCTCCACGGGCCGACCCCTCCACTGCACTTTCACTGAAGCTAATCCTGTGATCTCAACTTTTGCACCTGACGACCCAAAATAGCCACTGGCTCCACATCATAGGTCAAATCATCATCCAACTGAACCGTGCTAAATCCAAAACATGGGACGGGTCCCCAACATACTTCCGGAGCATAGAAACATGAAATACCTGATGCACGCCTGGCAAGCTGGGTGGCAAGGCAAGCATATAGGCCACCTCTCCAATCCTCCTGAGTACCTCAAAAGGTCCAATAAACCGTGGACTCAACTTCCCTTTCTTTCAAAACCGCATAACACCCTTCATGGGCGAAACCTTCAACAAAACCTTCTCACCAACCATATAAGACATATCTCGAACCATCCGGTCTGCATAACTCTTCTGACGCGACTGTGCTGTACGAAGCCTCTCCTGAATCAGCTTCACCTTCTCTAAGGCATCCTGAACCAACTCTGCCCCCGATAGCCTAGCCTCACCAGGATCGAACCAACCAACTGGGGATCTACACCACCTTCCATACAACGCCTCGTACGGAGCCATCTGAATGCTCGACTGATAACTGTTATTGTAGGCAAACTCTACAAGCAGTAAAAAATCATCCCCAGAACCTCTACAATAAATAACACAGGCACACAACACGTCCTCTAATATCTGAATAGTATGCTTGGATTGCCCGTTCGTCTGAGGATGAAATGCTGTGCTCAACTCCACCTGTGTACCCAACTCTCTCTGAAAAGTCCTCCAGAATTGAGAAGTAAACTGAGTACCTCTATCTGAGATAATATACACTGGAACACCATGCAGTCGGACAATCTCTCAGATAAAGATCCCTGCCAGCTGCTCTGAAAAATAGGTAGTACATACCGGAATGAAGTGCGCGGACTTGGTCAGCAGATCCATAATCACCCAGATTGAATCGAACTTTTTCAAAGTCCAAGGAAGATGACTCACAAAATCCATAGTGACCCTCTCCCACTTCCACTCGGGAATAATCATCTGTTGAAATACGCCACCCGGTCTCTGATGCTCATAATTCACCTGCTGACAATTGAGACACCGAACCACAAATCTTACAATATCTTTCTTCATTCTTCTCCACCAATATTGCTGCCTCAAATCCTGATACATCTCCGCGACACCCGGATGAATGGAATAGCACGAGCTATGGGCCTCCTCAAATATCAACTCCCAAAGCCCATCCACATTAAGCACACAAATCCGGCCCTGCATCCTTACACACCATCCTCGCCAATGGTTACGTCCCTGGCATCATCATGCTGAACCCTTTCCTTAAGGATAAGCAAATGCGGATCATCATACTGGCGCTCTCTGATGCGATCATATAAGGAAGACCGAGAAACCACACAAGGCAATACTCGGCTGGGCTCCGAAATATCTAATCTCACAAACAGATTGGCCAAAGCCTGAACATCAACTGCAAAGGGTCTTTCCCCAACTGGAATGTAAGCAAACTCTCCATACTCACTGCCTTTCGGCTCAAGGCATCGACCACTACATTGGCCTTTCCCGGATGATACAATATGGTAATGTCATAATCCTCAAGCAACTCCAACCATCTACACTGCCTCAAATTACGATCCTTTTTCTTGAACAAATGCTGAAGAATGTGATAATCAGTGAATACCTCGCAAGATATGCCATATAAGTAATGCCTCCAAATCTTCAATGCATGAACTATGGCAGCCAGCTCCAAATCAGGAACATGGTAGTTCTTCTCGTGGGGCTTCAACTGACGAGAAGCATAAGCAATCACTCTACCCTCCTGCATCAAAACACAACCAATACCGACTCTCGAAGCATCACAATAAAGTGTATACGAACCTGAAGTTAATGGAAAGATCAATACTGGAGCTGTGGTCAAAGCTGTCTTAAGCTTCTGAAAGCTCGCCTCGCACTCGTCCGACCATACAAATGGAGCACCCTTCTGAGTCAACTTGGTCAAGGGCGATGCTATAGAGGAAAATCCCTTATCAAACCGGCGATTATAACCCGCCAAACCAAGGAAGCTACGAATCTCTGTGGCTGAAGACGGTCTAGGCCAACTCCGAACTGCCTCTATCTTCTTCAGATCGACCTGAATACCCTTGCTGGACACCATGTACCCCAAGAAAGCCACTGAGATGAGCCAAAACTAACACTTAGAGAACTTTGCATAAAGCTTCTCCTCCCTCAATCTTTGCAATATAACTCGCAAATGCTCTGCGTGCTCCTCCTGACTACGCGAGTACACCAGAATATCATCAATGAAAACAATAATGAACGAATCCAAATAAGACCGATATACACTATTTATCAAATGCATAAACGTTGTTGGGACATTAGTCAGCCTAAAAGACATAACAAGGAACTCATAATGCCCATACCTAGTCCTGAAAGCAGTTTTAATAATATCTGAATCCCTGATCTTCAATTGGTGATAGCCCGAACGGAGATTAATCTTGGAGAACACCCTCGCTCCTTGAAGCTGGTCAAATAAATTATCAATGTGAGCCAGGGGATACTTGTTCTTCACTGTTATTTTGTTCAATTGCCTGTAGTCAATGCGCATTCTCATGGTGCCATCCTTCTTATTCACAAACAGAACCGGTGCACCCCACTATGACATACTAGGCCGAATGAACCCCTTATCTTGGAGTTCCTAAAGCTGATCCTTCAATTCTTTCAATTCCGCTGGTGCCATACAATATGGCAGAATGGAAATGGGCTGAGTGCCCGGCACCAGGTCAATACCATAATCAATATCCCTGTCCGGTGGCATTCCCGGCAGGTCTGCAGGAAATACATCGGGAAACTCCCTCACAACTGGAACAAAATCAATGCTAGGAGTCTCGGCTCCAACATCCCTCACAAATGCCAGATAAGAAAGGCAACCCTTCCCTACCATACGCTGGGCTTTTAAGAATGAAATCAATCTACTAGGAACATAATCAGTCACACCACGCCACTCGATCCTCGGTACACCCGGTATAGCTAAAGTGACCGTCTTAGCATGACAGTCTAGAATAACATGACACGGAGATAACCAGTCCATGCCCAAAATAATATCAAAGTCCACCATGCTCAACAAAAAAAGATCATCTCGGGTCTCCAGACCCCCAATAGTCACCAAGCATGACCAATACACATGGTCTACAATGATAGTATCACCCACCGGGGTAGATACATGAATAGGTAAAGCAAGACACCCTCGGGACGTACCCAAATGATGAGCAAATATGAGGATACATAAGAATAGGTGGAACCCGGATCAAATAAGACTGAGGCATCTTTGTGGTAGACTGAAACAATTTCTATAATGACAACATCTGAAGCAATGGCATCTGTCCTGCCAAGAAGAGCATAAAAATGAGCCTGACTACCGCCTTATCGACCCCTACCTCTGGGGCGACCCCTGGCTGCCTGACTCTTACCCCTAGCTAGCTGGGCGAGTGCTGAAGAAACTGGACCAGAAGACGAGGGCTGAACCCTCTGCTGAGATGAGATAGCAGCATGACGAGGATAATGCCTCCACACATGTCCAAACTCTCCACACTCAAAACAACTCCCAGGTGCTGGAGAATGGGACTGAAGGGAACCCCTCACGCTGGAGTGACTAGCTGACGCACTCCGCATAGAAGAACCCTGAATAGGCGGGGTACGATATGAACTCCGTGCTGGAAGAGCGCTGAGTGAAGGCTGACCTTGCTGAGAACCATGATAACCACGACCTGAAGATGCCCCACGATACTCGGGACGGGCCAACTGAGCGGGCCTGAAAGAATGTCCCCTACTTTGCTGGAACTGGACCCTCGAAGGATAGCCACTATAACTGCCAGAACCTCGAGGACTCTCTCTCCTCTCGATCTTGATAGCGAACCGCCTTAATCTCTCGAGCTATATCAACCATCTCCTCGAATGTAGCACCCAATAATCTCTCTAGTCATAAAAATACAGAGATGGTAGTTAAGGCCATTAACAAATCTCCTGATCCGCTCACGATCAGTCGGAACCATCCAAACGGCATGACGAGCCAACTCTGAAAACCTCATCTCATACTGAGACACAGTCATATCTCCCTATTGTAGCCACTCAAACCGCCTGCGCAGCTCCTCTTTGCGGGACTGCGGTACATACTTCTCCAAGAAGAGAGCATAGAACTCCTGCCAAGTCAAAGGTGCTACACCCCCAGCCTACGCCTCTTATACGCCTCCCACCACGTGAAGGCAGCCCCAGTAAACTGAAAGGTGGTAAACACCACACCACTAGACTCAAGAATCCCTGCTGTACGGAGTATCCATTGACACCTGTCAAGAAAACCCTGGGCATCCTCGCCCTCAGCACCACTGAATGTCGGAGGCTGGAGTCTACCAAACCTCTCAAGGTGACGTTGTTCGTCCTCAGGCATAGCTAGAACCCTGAACTCCTGCTCTGGTGCAACTGGCTGAGCTGGAGCTGCCTCTGGAGTCTATAATCCCTGCACTACCTGCTCAGGTGTGTAAGCAGCGGGGGTCTGATTCCTCCTCCGTCCTGCGAAGTAGCTGCTGCTGTGGTGGTTGAAACTGCCTGAGCCAGGCCAGTGCAAATTGTCAAAATTTGAGTCAGAGTCTCCTGAAGGCCAGGAATCATGATGGCCACCGCTGGTGCCTGAGTTGGTACTGCTGGAGTCTGATACGGAGCTGGGGCAGCTGGTGGATCAACAGATGCTACCCTCGCTACTCTGCCTCTGCCACTACCACGACCACGTCCACGGCCTCTGGCAGCCTTAGTAGGTGGCACTAGTGGTCGTCCGCCACGTCCGGTAGCTCGTGTCCTCACCATCTATAAGAGAATAAAATAATAAAAGTTTAGTTCCCAGTTCAACAAAGCCGCACGAAAAAATTTTCAAGAATGTGAAGTTTTCCTAAAGGTTCTGCAGCCTCCCGAGGATAAGTACAGACGTCTCTGTACCGATCCACGAGACTCTACTAAACCTACTCATGACTCGTAAGACCTAGTAACCTAGGCTCTGATACAACTAGTCACGACCCAATTCCCGAACCCGGCTGTGATAGCGCCTCTCGTGAAGACATGGCCAACCAGAAAACACAAACACCTTTTTTTTAAACAATGAATTAACATTAACAAACCTAAAACATGTTTAAGATAGCCATAAATGCGGAAACAATGATAATAACCAGGGAAACCATCCAGACACAGCCCAAATCGGGGTGTCACAAATCATGAGCTACTATAGAGTTTTCTATAAGTCTACAAAGTATGAAATCCGATACAATAGTTTGAAAAAAACATAAATGATAGAGGATAGGGGAGACAAGGGCTGCGGACGTCAACAACTACCTTGCAACTCCAAATCGCTACCTGGTCTGGAAGGAATCAGTGCTCAGGTGCGGACTCTGCTATGCCTGAATCTGCACACATGGTGCAGGGAGTAATGTGAGTACTCCGACCCAGTGAGTAATAATGATAAATAATGACTGAAAGGATGAAAACACACAAAGGCACAAAGTAATTCTTTATTAGGTAGTAAATCACTTAAAGCAGTAAAACCGTAAAGAATCATATGAAATCTCCTTTTAAAAATAGGTAAATCAAGTAAAAACAACAAGTAAATAGTGAGTAGTAATCTGCCCCTCAGGTCCAGTATCAATCGCTCAGAACAGTATCAGCCCCTCGGGCTCATTATCTGTCACTTAGCATAGTATCAGCCCCTCGGGCTCACTCTCAGATCATATCGGTACCCGCGCTCACTGTGGGTGTGCAGACTCCTGAGGGACCCCTTACGGCCCAAGCACTATATAAAGCCACCTCGTGGCATCATCACTCGGCACTCGGCCTCCCATCACTCAAGCCACCTCGTGGCATATATAAAAACATCTCATATCACTCAGCATATCCTCATATATGGCCCTCGACCTCACTCAGTCCAGAAATCATCACAAACCCCTCGGGCATCAGTAAAATAGTAGTGCCCAGCCAAAACAACATTGGAAATATCATTTAAGTCTCAAAATTCAATTAAAAGTGGCTGAATTTGTAAAACAGTATTAATCTATAGGATTGAGTTCAAGTAAGTTATCAAAATAGTGAGGAAACAGTGATAAAAGTCCACAAATGATTCAAGTAGTCGGCATGATGCCCAAAATATGGAAATAAGCTTAAATCATGTTGATAACAAAGACATCTAAGTCAAATACGCGGTAAAAACATCAATTGGGACGGACCAAGTCACAATCCTCAATAGTAAACAACCCAACGCTCGTCATTAAGCGCGTGTTTCACCTCAATATAGCACTACATTGTGCAATGGGTTTCAAACCCTCAGGACATCATTTACTATCATTACTCACCTCAAACCGGCCAAAACTCTAGCTCGCTATACCCTTGCCTATCAAATCGACCTCCTCGCACGTCGAATCTGACAAAAACCATAACGAATACGTTACAATATGCTAAGGAAACAATACCCAATCGAAAACAATCGAAAAATATAAAATCTCGAAATTAGAAAAACCCGAGCCCCGGGCCCACTTCTAGAATTTAAGAAATTTTTACATCAATAGTCTCCTTATCTCCCTACAAGTTTATACATATCAAAAATACAAAAATCGGAGTTCAATTGGCCCTTCAAATCCCAATTTTTCCTATCTTAAGTTTCAAGCCCTAAACCACCATTTTTGTCCATAAGTTTCTTAAATTTTAAGTCGAAATTCATGTAACAACACCATAAAATCGTGTTTTGAGTCCGAAAATCCATACCTTATCGAAACCCTTTGAAATCCCTCTTTAATTTCGCCCAAAATCCTCCAAGTCCGAAGTTAGAATGAGAAACCCTTCAAAATGTTGCGAAGATGAAACTTTATATCTCTGCCCAGCTATAACCGCATCTGCGGTCATTTAACCGCTTTTGTGGGACTGCTTCTGCGGTCAGCCCTCCGCATATGCGGAATTTCACTTAATCCACAAATCCTGCATCTGCAGTCTAAAAGTCGCATCTGCGACTCCGCAGATGCAATCCCCACTCCGCATCTGCGGTCTTGACGAGCCCACACAAAAATCACACCTGCGCCCTATCTTCCGCACATGCGAGACTGCTTCTGCGGTTCCAATTCCGCAGAAGCGAAAATAGCAGAAGCAGCAGGCCTGCAATTTGCACAAGTCCAAAACTCATCCCGTTAGCCATCCGAAATCACCCCGAGGCCCCCGGGACCTCAACCAAAAGCACTCACGCATCCTAAAACACCATTCAAACTTGTTTCAATTATTAAAACACCTCAAACAACAATAAAACCATAAATTCTCATCGAATTCAAGCCTAAGTTCTTCTAAAACTTCCGAAATGCGCATTTGATAAAAAATCCAACCAAATCATCTCCGAATGACCTGAAATTTTACACACACATCCCAAATCACATAACGAAGCTATAGAAACTCTCAAAATTCCATTACGACACTCATATCAAAATCTCACCTATCAACTGGAATTCGCCAAAATACTAACTTCGCCAATTCAAGCCTAATTCTATGCTGGACCTCCAAAATCACTTCGGATCAGGCTCCTAAATCGCAAATCATCCTTCGAAACTAATCGAATCACCGAAATTCACCTCCGAGCCCTCTAACTCATAAGTCAACATCCGGTTGTTTTTTCCAAACCAAATCTTCCTTAAAGAGACTAAGTTTCTCATTTCCTACCAAAACCTGTCCGAACCAACTCGATCACATAAGATACAGATAATGAAGCGTAAAAAAGCTAAAAATGGGGGAAACGAAGCGGTAACTCATGAGACGATGGGTCAGGTCGTCATAGTATATTTTACAGCTGTACTGTATTTTTTCCTTATCCAAAATCAATATTTTCTAAGGATAAGGACAGCTGTGCTGTGTTCTAGGACTTTTCTTTTCTACCCAATGTGAAACCCCAATTTTAACCTTTGAATTACCACCTATTTCAGTTTTATCCTAACCTTTAGATTTAATTAAGCCCCCTAAAGTTTCTTTTCGTTTATTTGACCCCTCTAAGTATCCTTTGATTTGCAGACTAGGGAAAACACAAACAAACATGCCAAGACAAATCAAACGAGCATAATTAAGCAGTTGGGTGAATCCGGATACTAAGGGTAACCTACAATTAACTAATTTTGAGATGAATCCATGATTTAAATACACAGAAATTTAATTAAACTAAAAGAAAAATCATGCAGTCAAGTACTGAAATTCAAAACATACTTTTAATCAATCTAGAACAAATAAACAATCATGAATAAATAAAGAGAGAAAAAGAAAAAAATGAAAATCTAAAATTAAACCTAAACATGTGGCTAATAAAACCATTAAACATGTAGAGAAAAACAAAGATAAAATTTAAAAAAACAGAAGAAAGGAAGGAGATTTACCTAAATTTATTTCAAGATTAGGTCCATTTGAGAACTCGTCCAAAATCCTTCGAAGTGTAAATGGACTTTGACTACCATTAATCGACTGTTCTTAACAAGAACAGTTGACTAATGGTGGTTTTAAGTTCACTTGGCCAAATTTTGACCAACATATCAGAAAGGGGAAAAATTAGGGCTCGATGAATTTTTGATTTAAAAATTGTGGAATTTGGCTGGGATTTTTGGGGAGTCAGTGGTGAGATAGGGGTAAGGGAAGGTTGAGGACTGTATGGTATGAATTTGGGGTAATTTGGGGAAGTTAGGGTTTTTGGCCAGATTTTCGATCTGAAATTCGAGGAGTTTGGCAATGATTCGAAGGAAAATAGTTGGGGAAATGGATCTAGAAGGTGAATGGGAGTTCAGGGTATAAATTTAGGGGGCTTTAGACCACCGGAACCGTCGTGAGGCAATTTTCGATGGTAGTTTGTGGTGGAGGCGGCGAGGAATATGAGGGCGACTAGGGTTTCTCGTGGTTTAGGTTAGAGAGACTAAATAAGGGAGTTCTAAAGTGCGGGGGAGGGGGGAAGGGGTTGATTCAGACAGTTAAATATCTTAGGGGTAAATAGTTCCGGGCCGTTGGATTGATAAAATCCAACGATTTTGATCAGATGTTACAAAAACGGGGTTGTTTAGGTTTATTGGGAGACCTGAACCAGGTGGGGGTTAGATTTTTGGGCTTGGGTTGTGGGTAATTTTGACGGGTTTGGGGAAAATTTGGTTATTTAGCCCAATTCCGAGAAATCCATTCATTTGAAATACCTTTTTCTATTCCTTTTATTTTCTTTCTTTTTTTAAAATTAAAAATCCTAATGATTAAAAATCTTAAATTATCTAAAAAATGTGAAATTAAACTAATTAACTAATAATAAAAATTATAAACATCACTTAATTCTAAATTAAAAGAGAAAAAAAATCAATACACCAAAAATGTAAAATTGAGGTATTATTGTGATTTTCAAATATACGAAATAAATAATTACTGATTAATTCTAAAAATATAAAATAAAGCCTAATTGCAATGCATGGTATTTTTAGTATTTTTTCATGAAATAAAATTAAAACATGCACAAAAATGCAAACAATTAAACAAAAATTCCTAAAATAGCCAATAATTAACAAAAAATCTATTTTCTTGGAATTTTATAGGATTATTTTGTATAGGACAAAAATCATATGCTCACAGCTGCCCCTCTTTGCTCGGAAACACGAAGGGTATTTGGGCAAAGATAAAATGAGCAATTACGAGGGATTTTTGCCCGTTCGAAACTCTTTGGGAAGCACCTTTTGAAGAAGCGTGACCGAACCTTACTTCGGACGTCAGTGTAGTTCTGGAAGTTTTGGTAGCTGGGACTACCGGGAAACTGATATTTCACTAGTGTTGCTGCTGTTTCTGCTTGCTGAGCTTTTTATTACACCGAAATGAAAATAAAAAGCTAAACTAGCTAAGCCTATCAGCTAGGAGTTACAACATTCCTATCTATAAACCTTTTAAAACTTGATCTTGAGTCTTGGATAGTTCTTCCTGCAGACTCTGATCTGAATCTTGATGCTCATCAGATGCAACCGCTGGTTCATTTTCTTCAGCTTTTCAGATCAAGGCGGGGCATGCAAAGCTTATGACTTCAACCATGGCTTGGGCAGTCCGCATCTTTTCTTCGCTTCCACACAAAGTTCAACTTCTTTTCTTGTTCCTTCTTTCTTTTATTTAGGTTGATACTTCTTCTTTTGGTCACCTCAAACCTTGTGCCTCATGGTAAAAATCTGTTCAGGCACCGAAGCAAACAAACAAACGAAATTTTTCTACCCCAATTTTTACTAGGAAAATTTTATGAGTTTTTGCAACAAAATCTAAGCTATTTCTTTATTGAAAGCAATAAAATCAGGATTGTTTATCCTTGGGAAAAAAAATATTAGGGAGTGTAGCCCTATATCTATAATGAAATAAACTAGGGATTGGGGCCTTAACTTGGAAAGATTGCCAGGTTATGCTGGAAAGATGACCGTGTTATGCCAGAAAAGGTTAAAAAAGGTCCTCGGGTTATGTCGGGAAAGAAAAAGGCCCTGGGGTTATATCGAGAAAGAAAAAGGCCCTCGGGGTATGGAGGGGAATAAAAAAGCCCTCGGATTAGAGCAAAGTGGCCGCCTCTTCCTCCAAAGTTTTTGCTTTTTCAACATCAACTGAGAGGTCAAAGCCATGAGCGTGCACCTCTTCAAGAGTTTCTCTCCGGGACTGTCGCCTGACATGGTTGAGAGCACATGATAACTTAGCTTCAGCCTTAATAGAGATCTCATGTGCTCAAGCATTAGCAGCTTCCATGTCAGCACGGTACGAGGACACAAATGCCTCTACCTCAGATTCGGCCTTGTCAAGTTCAGCGGTTGATTCAACTTCGAGCTCATCGATTTTGCGGCTCCGGGATAAGCTTTCCTCCTTTGAATTTTTAGGCTGGGGTTCGATTGAAGTCAGTTGTTCCTAAAGTGTATCTTTCTCTGAGGTGAGACGCTCCATGTGTTGCTTCCACCCTAGGGTCTCGGCCTCTTTCGTCTTGAGCACTTCTCGAAGCTGCTCCACCAGCTCGCCCTTCTACTAGGCCTGTAAAGTTGAAGTGTTAATCGCCAAATCAAGTAAATGCATACTAGACCCTCAAAGGCTATATTACCTTTTCAATAAGCTCGGTCTGTTTTTGATGAGCCTTTGCCAACTCGACTCGGAGATCGCTGATCTCACCCTCTTTTTTGAAGTAGAGGATCTTGTGGCTGTCCCTCTCTTCCATGAGCTTCTTGAGTTCGGATTTAGTAAATGCTTGTCAGTGAAACAACACAACCTTCTCACAAAGAAAAGGATTTATACTTGGAAAGATGAGAATTAAACTCGAAGTATAATATTGAATACAAATATTTACTTGTTCGAGAAGCATTTGGGCCTCATAAAAAATAAATGAGGCATCAGGATCGGCACCATCTTCGTTCCCTGCAAGGAACTCACAAAAATATCACTCCCTTCATGGGTCGTTCCCACATCAGGAGTCCTCATGGACCGAGCATCTTGGAATTGCCCTTCGGAGAACACCGGGCTCGTCGGCGAGTCATCTATATTGATTATCCCAAGTGATTCACTTGGGATATTATCCTCTTTTTGGAGGCCTCAAAATTATGCTCATCGAGCTCGCCCACCAACTGTCCCCCGGGACGAGATGCACTTTTTCCACCTGATGGCTCAGGAACTTTGCTCGAGCTCCCATCCAAAATTTCTTCTGTTCGAGATTGAGCCGCATCAGCCACCATTGGTTCAGTGGCCTTCGAAGCATTAGTGCTTCCTCTTTTCTGAGCTACCAATAGGCAGTCGTCATCTTCTCCCTCATCATCCTTATCCCGAAGGTGTTGGGCCGCTTCTGAATATAGAGCCACGGAGGCCTTAGGCTTGGGTCGTTTTATTGAAGAAGAGATCGGGTTGAAAAATTAGAAAAATCTAGAGCCGAGTCGGGTCTGCGGTCGCACTCTGCGATCGCAGAGCGAAAATGCGGTCCGCATAATGGACCGCAGAAGTGCTCCAAAAACCTGACTTCTCTGCCTGGTTTTGCGACAGAAATGCGGTCCGCATTTCAGTTCTGCGGTAGCATAATGCGCCGCAGAATTGACCTCCAAAAATCCCTGAGGAACTTAGACGATGATTTTGCGGTCCGTATATTGACTATGCGATCGCATAGTGGGCCGCATTTTCAACTTCAATTTTGACCATTCTTCTGCTTCACTCTGCGGCAGGAATGCGGTCCGCATAGCTGATCTGCAACCGCATTCTGGACCGCATAAATGACAATTTTTTTGGAAACTTGATTCTTTTGATTTTTAAAGCTTAGATCACTACCAAGGGTCCGAACCGCGGCGAGCAAGCTCGCCGCGAAGAATTCTACACATTCCTAACACATATTCAGACCTTGGCACTATGAGCTACTAGGTTTTAAGCACAAAATTTTACGGGGTCTTACATTCTCCCTCACTTAAAATCATTCGTCCTCGAATGAGGATTTTTGAAAATTAGTTGGTTTGAAAAATATGATATGCAAACTCTCAAAATTTTCACTAACTCCCATATTTTTAGAAAAATTTTGCCAGAGTTTCCTTTATATTATGGACATATCTACCTGTCAGAGAGCCCCCGAAACATATTTCCAAGAACCATTACACAACTCCTATCATCCCTACAACTGGTATACAATTCATTTCCTCAATGCTTGCACATATTCAATCACTTGATACATTCTTGCACATAGTTTGATTACTACAATGAATCCCCATATACTTTAACCTCTTCGATTCACTATACACACGTAAATTAATCATTACCAACCTATACTATCATAAGCCAATTACTTATCACATGAGTTCTTACAAAACTTTTCATTTACCAAGAAAGGTTTGCATATGACTCAAATAATCTCAACACATACAATTTCGGCACAACTTGAAGAATTCCAATAGTAAACCATTTATGGGAGATATGAGGTGTCTTTGTACCAAATGGAACACAATATCAGTTTGCTTAGAGATAAAAATTCACACGATCACTACTAGACTTGTTCAATCAGATGGGGATATTTTTCTTTCATCTCATCTTCCGCTTTCCATGTGGCTTCCTCAACTCGATGAAGCACCACAATAATTATACATCGATGAAAATTACCTCGGCATTACAAATACTACTTTATCATGATGATACATGGGCATGGACCGCACAATTTCAAATCATAACACTTAGAAGGTACATCTTTGGCTTCGGGGAACTTACAGGCAACCACCTTTTCCTTGGTGGGCTTCGGGATTTCTTCTTCTCCGGGATGGAGGGGGGGTGGTGTCCCCGAGTCCTACATAATGATAAAGTGAGTACTTCACTAAGAAATGTAAAAATGTGAATATGAGAACTCACCATGGTTTCTTGTGTGAAAAATTTGGTTGTCATCCGGAATGTCTAAGTGTGATTTAAACGAGTTCAGCAAATTTAGAATGTTTGGAAGTTAAGACAATGATTTTGATCTTCGATTTCTTACTGTAAATAGAAATGTACCTTATTTACGGTTCCCCTACTTTACAAAAGGGGACCCTAATCATTTGTAAATATCATCAATCATTGGAAAAAGAATATACTCTCTTACTTTGTTGTTCATTGCTTATCAGAATTGTCCTTTAACTTTTTATTCTTACTTCATTGTTCTTGATATATACTTCGAGGACACTTGAACCCGAGGTCGAGACTGCTTGAAACACTGGTTTGGTTTAACTTACTTCTCTTATTTATTCATCACATTTTTTGATTATTAATTAGTATTAAATTTAATCACATATCTTTAAAATCACAAATAAGTTTAATTGTTACTCGTATTTTCGGGGTAAGCAGAAAGAAAATGGTTGCGGCAATTAAAACATCAAATTACATTTCATTAGAATAAATACAGATAGTTGGTCTCCATGTCTTTGATTTTTGTTTCTTCTCATCAAATCTAAATTTTCTCATTTCTTTCTTTCTTTCTATTTGTATTCATTGCCATTGAATTTGATAATGAGGTTCTTTTCTCGTAATGTTAAGTGTTAATGAGTAAGATCTTCAAAACGAATTCTCTTCAGATATCATTTAGTGAACTATAATTATAGTTGTTTTTTGATGTTTTTCTATATTGTGAAGGCGCAATGCTAGAATGGCACTGGTATATAATTTTAAATTGTTTTACAACATTAAACGTAATTTCACAAGTCATTTGAAATTTCTTTGCATCTCAAACTAAAAATTCAATTTTGAAAGAGTAAACGTGGAAGTGAAACATTAAAAATTATATTTGTATACTGCCAAAATTAGGTATGCTCGATTAGGTGGGCTCGAGGAATCGCTCCAAGAATAAGTCCGAAATAGATTGGGCTCGAGTCCGATAGAAAAATTCGAGGCTTGAAGATCGAAGTGCTCGATAAACATCGAGGCCAAATATGACCAGCCTCGAGATAATACCGTTGTGATTTTGTAACAGAAAAGGAAAGATCCCTGCAACAGCCTTAAGATCAAGGCGTAAATTTCGAGACGGATTTGTACTAGGCGGTTAGACAGCTGTCCCAATACGATTCCCTACTAAAAATGAAATGTACCTTGTTAAGGACTCCCCTATTATATAAAGGGGAGCCCATTCAGTTGTAACATCATCAATCATTTGAAAAGGAATATACGTTCTTCACTTTCTTGCTTATTACTCATCATAATTATTTTAGCTTTATTGTTCTTACTGACCTATCTCGACGCCACCTTAGCTCGAGGTCGAGACTGGCTTGCACACTGGTTTGATTCAACTAATTTCTTTAGTTTACACATTTGATTCCTTGATTATCAGTTGGTATTGGACTAAATCACATATCTTTAAGACCTCAATACAAATTTAATTGTTACTCAGATTTTAGGGTAAACAGTTTGGCGCTCACCATGGGGCTAAAGATAATAGTGATTGTTTCAGTGGTGATTTTGATACACACGTTATTTCACACTTGTTCTTGTCAAAGATTCTTTGCTCTCAGGTTAAAACATGTCAAACTCACAGAACGCGCCCGTATATAGTTATGACAGTCTTAGATTTCACGGGAAAAACGACAACATAATTGTACCAGGAGTCGGGGTGCCACTAATTAACCGTAGGGAAGTGCCTGCTGCCTACCCAGTCGATGTTAGTTCGCCCATTTCTCTGAACGCAGACTTAGGTGCGGACCCCAGAGGGAGTGTACACTGGGAAAGCCGAACTGGTGGCCAAGGAACTCAGGGCGTAGGAGACGGGAAAGTTAGTCTCCAAGTGATATTCGAGATATTGTAGGATCAACATGCCGCTATTTCTCAGCTTCAGAGTCAACACAGAACTCCGAGTGTGGTCGAGCCGAAAATCACTCGTCGTACCGAGCTAGTGCAGGAAGGAACGAATGGTAGCAGATCAGGGGTTGATCCTACAATTATGAAGATGCTTGAGGAGCTCACCAAAAGAATTGAGTCAGGAGAAAAGAAAATCGAAGATGCTAATAAAAAAGTAGAAACATACAACTCTCGAGTCGATCAAATACTAGGGGCACCCCTGATCATAAAGGGTTTGGATTCAATAAAGTTCGTACAAAAGCCTTTTTCTCAAAATGCGGCTCTGAAGCCCATTCTAAAGAAGTTTTGTATGCTGGATATACCGAAGTACAACGGGACCACCGATCCTAATTAACATATCATTACGACATATGCGGTATAAAGGGAAATGACACAGAAGATGATGAGATCGAGTCCGTTTTGTTGAAACTTTTTAGGAAAACTCTATCAAAGGGAGCAATGATTTGGTATCACAATTTGCCACCGAATTCCATCGATTCATTTTCCATGTTAGAAGATTCATTTGTGAAAGCGCAGGTTGGGGACATAACAAGGAAATAAGACATTTTCAAGATAAGAAAAAGGGATAACAAAATTCTGAGGGAGTTCGTGTCCCGATTTCAAATGGAACATATGGAGTTACCACTTGTTACGCCCCGCAATTACGTTAATATTACGTCCCGCAGTATTATATTGATGATGCTATGCCTTGTAGTATTATATTAAGATGATGTTATGCTTCACAGTACTAAAATACGATAATGTTTCACCCTATAGTATTGTACATTGAATTTGTCGTAAGGTAATTGACATCAGTCCAAGAAAAAGATTATTTGAAAATTATAAGGATTATGCTATTTCAAACAACTGATGAGTAAATTCGTGAAGGTGGGAGAGTAAGAAAATCGAAGAAAATGAATTTCATCGAAGTTTGACATTTTGGGATAAAATATGGTCCAAGCGAAAAAACCGGTGTTTATGGACTAGTACCATACAAGGTACCACATGGCCATGATAGTAAGGCGTATAAGGTGTGTTAAAAGTAAGTAGTATTTTAAGTAATTTAAGATAATTTTTAATTATGTGGATAATTATTAAATTAGTGGGGGGATTAATAAGTTGATTAAAGAAAATGGGTGAAATTTGGAAAAATTTAAATGTAGTAACGTGGCAGCCAAGAAGATTTGGCTAAAAATGACTCTTAAAGTCATGTGCTTGGTGTCACAACTAGGATATCTTATGGCCAAGTCATGCTAAAGTGGGACCCACCCTCTTTAATTAAGACTTCAGTATAAGTCATCAAATTACATAAGTTCCCTTTTGCAATTCTAAAAGAATTGCACTTCTAGGCAACAAATGGAGCTCAACAGAATCTTCATCTTCAGCAATTCAACAGAATCACATAAGCATCTTCAAAGAATCAAACGAGAAACCGACACTGACACTGAGAGACAAAAGCTAGGGGAGTGAATGGGATTAGATACGCCAGTAGTCCTAGCCGTAAATGCTGGATACTAGGCGCTATGCGTATCGACCCGTGCAGTGCTGTAGCTAACGCGTTAAGTATCCCGCCTGAGGAGTACGTTCGCAAGAATCCTTAGTATTTTAAGCAACGAATTTTATCTTTCTCCGATCTATATGCATGTGTTTTGTCACAATTAGGGTGTGTTATAGGGATTGTCAAGAGAATCGACTAAGGTACGTTAATGCTATCCCTTCTTTCTTTTGGAATGATTCAAATAATACAAATGAAACGAGCAAAACACACAACTTTCATAAATGACTATATTCACAGAAATACTAGGGGTGTCTATATTCTTGATTCTCCATGTGGATTATTAATATATTTCTATTCATGGGTCTAAGAAAAATACGTAATTGATAAAGTTTATCCGAAAGGCATATGGACTTTTTATGGCATTCCGAGAAAATCTTATTAACATATTTCTTATGAATTTCAAGCATTTGTACATGTACATTAACCCATGACCAGATGGTGTTACATATGCGTATATATGTATATTATATGTACATGAAATATGGGAAAAGATTATGAAGTTATATATGCACCACCACCTGATCAGCTGGTATACGATGATGATTTTGCCCACAGTGGCCGAGATGATATGATGGGATGCCCTCCCAGGCCTGATGATGTTATGAAATATGTACCTATACATGACATGACATTCATACGCATATACATGACTCTATAATTATTTCATGATTTACGGAGTTATTCAGACTTACAGGTTGAGTCATTTACTCTATAATTCTTCCATGTCTGTTATGTACTTATTTATGTGCCTTACATACTCAGTACATTATTCGTACTGACGTCCCTTTTTCCTGGGGACGCTGCATTTCATGATCGCAGGTCCCGATAGACATGTCTAGAGCCCTCTAAGTAGGCTATCAGCTCAGCGAAAGATGTTGGTGCGCTCCATTTTATTCGGAGTTGCTTCTTTGATTAGTATAATTTAGATGTGTATTGTTTGGTATGGTGGGACTCTGTCCCGACCTTTATGTAAAGTATGTATTCTTAGAGGCTTGTAGACAGATGTCATGTATGTAAAAGATTGTATGGGCTTCTTGGCCTATGTTTAGTATACGAGTGGTTATTATGGTCTTATGGGCTCGTATGTCTTGTGTATAAGTTGGTATCACATGTTGTATTCTACTTATCTCACGGCAGCCTTTCGGCTCAGTTATCTATGATAAGCATGACATGAATAGATACATTACGTTGGTATTCGATTGACTAAGGTACTGGTTGCCTGTTGCGCCCTATAGGTTTGGGTCATGACAAAAGTGGTATCAGAGCAGTTCTTTCCTAGGGATGTCTACAAGCCGTGTCTAGTAGAGTCTTGTTTATTGGTATGTCGTGCACCGCAATTAGAATCAGGAAGCTACATGCCATTTAAGACTGTCACTCTTTCTTTTTACTCTAGATCGTGTGGTAGAGTTCACTTATAAGAATCCAAATTTCGAATTTCTATTCAAGACAATGCCTACATTCAGAATGATGCTCGATAAGAGATAAAGCAGGGAAGTGTTGCATTAGAGGAACTCGATTTTGCATGTTGCTTATGATGAGTAAATGAGAGGTCTTCAGTAGATCATGCGTGTACTAAAAGGTGTATGGTTCTTGATAAGGAGCTTTTAGGAAAGAGTAGTTATCCACTCTTACGGTAAAACGGAATAACGAGATTGAAAGTTAGACATAAGTTGCAACAAGAAAAAGGAGCAAGGTGAAGAAGAATACGAGGTACCCAATTAATAATGATTATCCTTATTTACCATTCAGGAAGAGAGATATAAGCATTTTGAGTTACCTTCAACAGTAACAGATGTATGTATAATTGGCCACATCTATCTTAGTCATGCCTTATGGAAGCTAACAGATATGGCTGGAGAGAAATATAGGATGGCAGCATTCGGTTGGGGTTAGAGTAACCCAAAATGATGAGTGGATAGTTTACGTTAGTGGACATTTCCGAAGGATATTACAAAGGTGATAATGGATCATTGTGAGATACCTAGATGGTGCACTCTAAAATAGTACAGCTAGATATGAGTACTACAAAGATGTGCACTAGAATCCTGGAAGGGGTAAACATTACCTTAGTATGACTCCCCTCCTTAGTAGAGAAAGAATGTTTGGAAATTCGAAGAGCAAATAGATAGAGCTAGGGGAGATAAAAGCAAAAGAATGTTTTGTTCGAATTTTCAGAATAAAGTGATAGATAGAAATATTAGTAGGGAAGTACGAATAGGGATAATGAAGAATTATGAGTGAGATGTGATACATGGATGGCAACGGTAGAGTGTTACAGAATCTATAGTCAAATAAAGAAAGAGACGAGAAGTGATGGGCCTTAAGACAACAAAAGAGTATAGGCCATACAGTCACGTCCTCATTTTGTGAAATAAGTTCGCGACTCTAATGTGATTAATAAAAGGAAATGTTAGACCTCAGAGTAATAGAAATCAATAGGGACTGGTCAACAAGATAAACTAAACATGAATTAGGAACCGGGTAATTTGATAATAGTCAACATCATGAGGATTTCAAATTGCATTCCAACAGTAATAGGATGGATAACACAAGAAGAGGCATGAGAAATTCAAAAAATGGTCATTCAGGAAAACGCTTCCCTAAAGCAAGCTATCTGAGCAAAGTTAAGCTTAAGGGACTGTATGTACTAGTTACATTAAGTGTCACCCTCGTGAGTAAGGAATTTTGTTGTCCTTGGTACAAAAGGATTATGGAAAGGTGATAAAGGTCATTGATGATGCGAAAGGACGCCAAAGATAGAGAGGAAAAATATCTATAGGTAGTTCATCGTAGTTCCAACTCTCAGTACTCCCCTAAAGTGGGGGATATGGAGTGATGTGCCATTAAGTCAGAATTAAGTGATTCTAGTAATTATGGCATGGTAAAGGAAGAATGCGATAAAAATGAGATTGTACTCATCCAAATCCTACAGATATGATACGATTCCAGAATATTAAGGAAGCAAGAGTTCCTGCCCGGGATATTTTTGATAAATAAGGAGCTAGTGTGAGAGGTAAGTTAAAATAAAGGAAATAACCTAAGAAAGATTACGCAGAATGGGCCAACGAGTGGTTAGTAGTTGATACAGGAAGAGCCTAGGCTAGAAAAGATGTTACAGACAAATCGGCAGACCGTGCAAGATAAATATAGTGAACCCCAACATGGAGAATTTGGCCTTGCTGGAATGTCATTATAATATTTGAGGAATATTCAGATAGGAGTTGGGATAGTTAAAGGTATCGTATGAATGTTATAGAAATAAAAGAGAGTGCCATTGGGAAAACAGTCAAAATACTAGTTCACAGGCAACCCTATACAAGCACAAGGACGTGGAGATAAGTAACTACGAATAATTATAGGAAAGGAAGGACATCAAAAGGTACGTAATAAGCTCACAGCTGTAGAAGAGTTAGAAGGTCCTCCTTAAATACTACAATGAAAGACTAGATGAGAAAGTAAGGAAAAAGACTTCAATCCAAGCTCAGTGACCTAAGGAGGGAATGGTCTTATAATGACAGTCTCACAACAATATTGTATGCGCTCCATAAGAAAATGGCACCTACCGTGGCTAATGAACGGGAAGTAAAATCAGAAGTGATATCCAAGATCATATGCGTTGTATGGGATTCCAATATGCATGGGAACTAAGATAAACTAAGTATGCACACGAAAGGGAGGAAAAAGGCCAGAAAAAGTAAAAGCTTACATTTAAAGAAAGCTGAGAAGCAGCAAACGAAATTATGCGATCAATGATCCGGAGTTAGTTACGTTATGGACGCACTTAAGAGTTTGGAGTTTTATACATGCAACATATACAGCTGTAGAAGATTCCAGTATAAGCTAAAAGAAAGAATTGAGCCTAGGTCATAAAAAAGGATTTAGTTGTTAGAGGATAGTAACATAGATATTCCAGAGCGTCCATGAGAGGCTAAAGTAATAACTAAATTCCATGAGCCGCATATTGGAAGATAGCTTAAGCCTAAAGATTGATCAGAAGGAAGAAGAAGATAAAGAGTTACATCAATGAAGTAAATCAGGAGTCTAATTATTAGACCCAGAAAATTATAGGCCTCATGATTGAGAATATTGCAGGATCACTCTTAATATCATAGGTACAAGACAGATAGTATAACAACCATATTCTATAATGGCTCTACGATAAATCCAGTTAGAAGAGTACTAGCCTCATCAGAAATCAGTGTGAAGCTTCCATCGGATTGTGTATACACCATAGATGCAAGTATTATAATAGAGCTTCAAGTTGTGGATGTGAATTATACCTAGGTGGAACAGAGGTCCTGAAAGAGATAGAAGATATGATGTGAGATTTTGAGGTAAGTAAGCTAAATGTGAACAACGTATGAGATACTCAGGTGCATAAGATCGTGAATAGTACATGCTTCGAATAGAATGCTAGAATCACTAGGATTCAATATCCAGGAATGATAACAACGTCGTTAATGGCGTACCTTCCAACCTATGGTTTCTAAGTACCGAGAGATCTAGTAAAGAGAGATGTCTCGCTTGATGTTCTAGAATAATATGAGGAAATCTATGGTGCAAGCAAGATAAGGGAAGGTTGCGAACAAGTATAAATAGATATGTGTGGGTCACAAGCTAAGGTATGGTAGAGCGACAAGATTGTAGGAAGACAGGAGTAAGGATAAGAAAGGACAAGTGAGAAGGTGACGAAATGGATAAGTCCTCAGGATTAAGCTTATGAAAACAAGAAGATCTGATGATTTCTCTAAGTTATACAAAGATCAGTATAGCCTAAATGAACTCAAAGGAGTCAAAGACAAATTGAATTTAGAAGAGGTGGAGTGCTACCCTAGTAATAGAATAAGGGTGTAATTGTTGTAGATAAAGGATGACATTCGGGCCTTCGATTGAGTAATGATTTGAAGAGGATTTCATGAATTGTACGGAATTAAAATACCCACATAAAGTGAGTCACGTTGGAATGCTATAAAAATATGATTATGGAAGTACAATATTGCTCCCAAGTGGATCAGGAAAATCACTTCAAATATTCCTCGATACAACATAAGCCCTAGTGGCAATGAATTACATAAGAAGTTTTAAGGTATCAATGGAAGATTGTAGATAAATATTGATGTGATTTGACAACGGATGGATAAAAGTTACAAAGTGCGAGATAAGATTAGGAAATCATTCCTAAGATGAACAGTAATGAGGCAGCATTAAAGGAATTATAAATCAAAGTAAAGGTCATGGTATAACCAACTAGATGGATTAAAGTCATACGGATGGATAAAAAGATCTATAAAATAAGATATAGCAATATTCGTAAGTTCAACAAAGTATCGAGAAAAGAACTTCAAGTATACCTATAGACGCCCAGAGGGACATGTTTTCAAACTCTGTATATATTTACAAAGTGAGGCCTAGAGATTGGCTAAAAGCTGGAGGAAAAGAAAAAAGAGTCGTATAAGGCGCACTTACACAGTCAGAGTCATACAGGCTGCATGACAGGAGGTAGCAATAGTTACCAGATTGGAAAGATTTTGACCACAAGTCGTGGTATTAGAAAGAGGTATAAAAGGGGAAATGCCCTGGCCTTTGGATTTATTTACAGAACAACTGCCTAAATGACAAGGAAAGTGTTAAGGTATTCACAGGAGCTGTAAGTTATAAAAATGATAAGAGCACCAGTTAACATTCGAGGGCGAATATTTCAAAGAGGGAATGATATTACGCCCCACAATATTACGTCCTGCAGTATTATATTATGATGATGTTATGCCTTGTAGTATTACATTACGATGATAATATGCTTAAAAGTACTAAATTATGATAATGTTGCACCCTGTAGTATTGTACATTGAATTTGTCATAAGGTAATTGACATCAGTCCAAGGAAAAGATTATTTGAAATTTATAAGGTGATTCTATTTCAAACAAGTGATGAGCAAATTCGTGAAAGGTAAGAGGGTAAGAAAATAGAAGAAAATGAATTTCGTTGAAGTTTGACATTTTAGGATAAAATACGGCCCCAACGAAAATACCAGTATTTATGGACTAGTACCATATAAGGTACCACATGGCCATGATAGTAAGGTGTATAAGGTGTGTTAAAAGTAATTAGAATTTTAAGTAATTTGAGATAATTCTTAATTATGTGGGTAATTAGTTAATTATTGTATTAGTGGGGCATTAATAAGTTGATTAAAGAAAATGGGTGAAATTTGGAAAAGTTTAAATGTAGTAACGTGGCAGCCAAGAAGGTTTGGCTAAAATGACTCTTAAAGTCATGTTCTTGGTGTCATAACTAGGATATCTTATGGCCAAGTCATGCTAAAGTGGGACCCACCCTCTTTAATTAAGACTTCAGTATAAGTCATCAAATTACATAAGTTCCCTTTTGCAATTCTAAAAGAATTGCACTTCTAGGCAACAAATAGAGCTCAAACATTAAATATCTCCTTACTTCACAAAGAGAGATGCATATTCATAACGCCAGAATCTTCATCTTCAACAATTCAACAAAATCACATAAGCATCTTCAAGGAATCAAACGAGAGTCCTTAGTATTTTAAGCAACAGATTTTTCCCTTCTTCGATCTTGCAATCAAGTGTTTTGTCGCAATTAACGTGTGTTAGAGGGATTGTTAAGAGAACCGACTGAGGTATGTTAAGGCTATCCCTTCTTTCTTTTTGGCATGATCCAAATAATACAGAAAAAACGAGCAAAATACACAACTTTTATAAATGTCTCTATTCATTGAAATACTAGGGGTGTCTATATTCTTGATTTCCCATGTGGATTATTATTATATTTTCTGTTCATGGATCTCAAAATATTACGTATTTGATAAAGTTTATCCGAAAGGCATATGGATTTTTTATGGCATTCCGATAAAATCTTATTAACGTATTTCTTATGCATTTCATGCATTTGTACATGTACATTGACCCATGACCAGATGGAGTTATATACGCGATATATATATATATATATATATATATATATATATATATATATATATATATATATATATATATATATATATATA